>CM050170.1:86689840-86740636 GCA_027410445.1 Discoglossus pictus
TAATCACTTTGGGTATAGTGCTCTGTGACATGCATTGCTGTAAATACATAATGTACACATCTGGATAGTAGATCATGTCTGACCTATGTCCATATTGTAATCACTGTGTGCATAGTGCTGTGTGACATGCATTGCTGTATATACATAATGTACACATCTGGTTAGTAGATCATGTCTGACCTATGTCCTTATTGTAATCACTGTGTGCATAGTGCTGTGTGACATGCATTGCTGTATATACATAATGTACACATCTGGATAGTAGATCATGCCTGACCTATGTCCACATTTTAATTACTTTGTGTATAGTGCTGTGTGACATGCATTGCTGTATATACATAATGTACACATCTGGATAGTAGATCATGTCTGACCTATGTCCTTATTGTAATTACTGTGTGTATAGTGCTGTGTGACATAGTCATTGCTGTAAATACATAATGTACACATCTGGATAGTAGATCATGTCTGACCAATGTCCTTATAGTAATCACTGTGTGTATAGTGCTGTGTGACATGCATTGCTGTATATACATAATGTACACATCTGGATAGTAGATCATGTCTGACCTATGTCCTTATTGTAATCACTTTGTGTATAGTGCTGTGTGACATGCATTGCTGTATATACATAATGTACACATCTGGATAGTAGATCATGTCTGACCTATGTCCTTATTGTAATCCCTTTGTGTATAGTGCTGTGTGACATGCATTGCTGTATATACATAATGTACACATCTGGATAGTAGATCATGTCTGACCTATGTCCTTATTGTAATCACTGTGTGTATAGTGCTGTGTGACATGCATTGCTGTATATACATAATGTACACATCTGGATAGTAGATCATGTCTGACCTATGTCCTTATTGTAATCCCTTTGTGTATAGTGCTGTGTGACATGCATTGCTGTATATACATAATGTACACATCTGATTAGTAGATCACGTCTGACCTATGTCCTTATTGTAATCACTGTGTGCATAGTGCTGTGTGACATGCATTGCTGTATATACCTAATGTACACATCTGGATAGTAGATCATGCCTGACCTATGTCCACATTGTAATTACTTTGTGTATAGTAATGTGTGACATGCATTGCTGTATATACATAATGTACACATCTGGATAGTAGATCATGTCTGACCTATGTCTTTATTGTAATCACTGTGTGTATAGTGCTGTGTGACATGCATTGCTGTATATACATAATGTACACATCTGGATAGTAGATCATGTCTGACCTATGTCCATATTGTAATCACTGTGTGCATAGTGCTGTGTGACATGCATTGCTGTATATACATAATGTACACATCTGGTTAGTAGATCATGTCTGACCTATGTCCTTATTGTAATCACTGTGTGCATAGTGCTGTGTGACATGCATTGCTGTATATACATAATGTACACATCTGGATAGTAGATCATGCCTGACCTATGTCCACATTTTAATTACTTTGTGTATAGTGCTGTGTGACATGCATTGCTGTATATACATAATGTACACATCTGGATAGTAGATCATGTCTGACCTATGTCCTTATTGTAATTACTGTGTGTATAGTGCTGTGTGACATAGTCATTGCTGTAAATACATAATGTACACATCTGGATAGTAGATCATGTCTGACCAATGTCCTTATAGTAATCACTGTGTGTATAGTGCTGTGTGACATGCATTGCTGTATATACATAATGTACACATCTGGATAGTAGATCATGTCTGACCTATGTCCTTATTGTAATCCCTTTGTGTATAGTGCTGTGTGACATGCATTGCTGTATATACATAATGTACACATCTGGATAGTAGATCATGTCTGACCTATGTCCTTATTGTAATCCCTTTGTGTATAGTGCTGTGTGACATGCATTGCTGTATATACATAATGTACACATCTGGATAGTAGATCATGTCTGACCTATGTCCTTATTGTAATCACTGTGTGTATAGTGCTGTGTGACATGCATTGCTGTATATACATAATGTACACATCTGGATAGTAGATCATGTCTGACCTATGTCCTTATTGTAATCCCTTTGTGTATAGTGCTGTGTGACATGCATTGCTGTATATACATAATGTACACATCTGATTAGTAGATCACGTCTGACCTATGTCCTTATTGTAATCACTGTGTGCATAGTGCTGTGTGACATGCATTGCTGTATATACCTAATGTACACATCTGGATAGTAGATCATGCCTGACCTATGTCCACATTGTAATTACTTTGTGTATAGTAATGTGTGACATGCATTGCTGTATATACATAATGTACACATCTGGATAGTAGATCATGTCTGACCTATGTCTTTATTGTAATCACTGTGTGTATAGTGCTGTGTGACATGCATTGCTGTATATACATAATGTACACATCTGGATAGTAGATCATGTCTGACCTATGTCCATATTGTAATCACTTTGTGTATAGTGCTGTGCGACATGCATTGCTGTATATACATAATGTACACATTTGGATAGTAGATCATGTCTGACCTATGTCCACATTGTAATCACTTTGTGTATAGTGCTGTGTGACATGCATTGCTGTATATACATAATGTACACATCTGGATAGTAGATCATGTCTGACCAATGTCCATATTGTAATCACTGTGTGTATAGTGCTGTGTGACATGCATTGCTGTTTATACATAATGTACACATCTGGATAGTAGATCATGTCTGACCTATGTCTTTATTGTAACCACTGTGTGTATAGTGCTGTGTGACATGCATTGCTGTATATACATAATGTACACATCTGGATAGTAGATCATGCCTGACCTATGTCCACATTGTAATTACTTTGTGTATAGTGCTGTGTGACATGCATTGCTGTAAATACATAATGTACACATCTGGATAGTAGATCATGTCTGACCTATGTCCTTATTGTAATTACTGTGTGTATAGTGCTGTGTGACATGCATTGCTGTATATACATAATGTACACATCTGGATAGTAGATCATGTCTGACCTATGTCTTTATTGTAATCACTTTGGGTATAGTGCTCTGTGACATGCATTGCTGTAAATACATAATGTACACATCTGGATAGTAGATCATGTCTGACCTATGTCCATATTGTAATCACTGTGTGCATAGTGCTGTGTGACATGCATTGCTGTATATACATAATGTACACATCTGGTTAGTAGATCATGTCTGACCTATGTCCTTATTGTAATCACTGTGTGCATAGTGCTGTGTGACATGCATTGCTGTATATACATAATGTACACATCTGGATAGTAGATCATGCCTGACCTATGTCCACATTTTAATTACTTTGTGTATAGTGCTGTGTGACATGCATTGCTGTATATACATAATGTACACATCTGGATAGTAGATCATGTCTGACCTATGTCTTTATTGTAATCACTGTGTGTATAGTGCTGTGTGACATGCATTGCTGTATATACATAATGTACACATCTGGATAGTAGATCATGTCTGACCTATGTCCTTATTGTAATTACTGTGTGTATAGTGCTGTGTGACATAGTCATTGCTGTAAATACATAATGTACACATCTGGATAGTAGATCATGTCTGACCAATGTCCTTATAGTAATCACTGTGTGTATAGTGCTGTGTGACATGCATTGCTGTATATACATAATGTACACATCTGGATAGTAGATCATGTCTGACCTATGTCCTTATTGTAATCCCTTTGTGTATAGTGCTGTGTGACATGCATTGCTGTATATACATAATGTACACATCTGGATAGTAGATCATGTCTGACCTATGTCCTTATTGTAATCCCTTTGTGTATAGTGCTGTGTGACATGCATTGCTGTATATACATAATGTACACATCTGGATAGTAGATCATGTCTGACCTATGTCCTTATTGTAATCACTGTGTGTATAGTGCTGTGTGACATGCATTGCTGTATATACATAATGTACACATCTGGATAGTAGATCATGTCTGACCTATGTCCTTATTGTAATCCCTTTGTGTATAGTGCTGTGTGACATGCATTGCTGTATATACATAATGTACACATCTGGATAGTAGATCATGTCTGACCTATGTCCTTATTGTAATCACTTTGTGTATAGTGCTGTGTGACATGCATTGCTGTATATACATAATGTACACATCTGGATAGTAGATCATGTCTGACCTATGTCCTTATTGTAATCACTGTGTGTATAGTGCTGTGTGACATGTATTGTTGTATATACATAATGTACACATCTGGATAGTAGATCATGCCTGACCTACGTCCACATTGTAATTACTTTGTGTATAGTGCTGTGCGACATGCATTGCTGTATATACATAATGTACACATTTGGATAGTAGATCATGTCTGACCTATGTCTTTATTGTAATCACATTGTGTATAGTGCTGTGTGACATGCATTGCTGTATATACATAATGTACACATCTGGATAGTAGATCATGTCTGACCTATGTCCTTATTGTAATCACTGTGTGTATAGTGCTGTGTGACATGCATTGCTGTATATACATAATGTACACATCTGGATAGTAGATCATGTCTGACCTATGTCCATATTGTAATCACTTTGTGTATAGTGCTGTGTGACATGCATTGCTGTATATACATAATGTACACATCTGGATAGTAGATCATGTCTGACCTATGTCCACATTGTAATCACTGTGTGTATAGTGCTGTGTGACATGCATTGCTGTATATACATAATGTACACATCTGGATAGTAGATCATGCCTGACCTATGTCCACATTGTAATCACTGTGTGTATAGTGCTGTGTGACATGCATTGCTGTATATACATAATGTACACATCTGATTAGTAGATCATGTCTGACCTATGTCCTTATTGTAATCACTGTGTGCATAGTGCTGTGTGACATGCATTGCTGTATATACATAATGTACACATCTGGATAGTAGATCATGCCTGACCTATGTCCACATTGTAATTACTTTGTGTATAGTGCTGTGTGACATGCATTGCTGTATATACATAATGTACACATCTGGATAGTAGATCATGTCTGACCTATGTCTTTATTGTAATCACTGTGTGTATAGTGCTGTGTGACATGCATTGCTGTATATACATAATGTACACATCTGGATAGTAGATCATGTCTGACCTATGTCCTTATAGTAATCACTGTGTGTATAGTGCTGTGTGACATGCATTGCTGTATATACATAATGTAGACATCTGGATAGTAGATCATGTCTGACCTATGTCCTTATTGTAATCCCTTTGTGTATAGTGCTGTGTGACATGCATTGCTGTATATACATAATGTACACATCTGGATAGTAGATCATGTCTGACCTATGTCTTTATTGTAATCACTGTGTGTATAGTGCTGTGTGACATGCATTGCTGTATATACATAATGTACACATCTGGATAGTAGATCATGTCTGACCTATGTCCATATTGTAATCACTTTGTGTATAGTGCTGTGTGACATATGTATTGCTGTATATACATAATGTACACATCTGGATAGTAGATCATGTCTGACCTATGTCCATATTGTAATCACTTTGTGTATAGTGCTGTGTGACATGCATTGCTGTATATATATAATGTACACATCTGGATAGTAGATCATGTCTGACCTATGTCTTTATTGTAATCACTGTGTGTATAGTGCTGTGTGACATGCATTGCTGTATATACATAATGTACACATCTGGATAGTAGATCATGTCTGACCTATGTCTTTATTGTAATCACTGTGTGTGTATAGTGCTGTGTGACATGCATTGCTGTATATACATAATGTACACATCTGGATAGTAGATCATGTCTGACCTATGTCCATATTGTAATCACTTTGTGTATAGTGCTGTGTGACATATGTATTGCTGTATATACATAATGTACACATCTGGATAGTAGATCACGTCTGACCTATGTCCATATTGTAATCACTTTGTGTATAGTGCTGTGTGACATGCATTGCTGTATATATATAATGTACACATCTGGATAGTAGATCATGTCTGACCTATGTCCATATTGTAATCACTGTGTGCATAGTGCTGTGTGACATGCATTGCTGTATATACATAATGTACACATCTGGATAGTAGATCATGTCTGACCTATGTCCATGTTGTAATCACTGTGTGTATAGTGCTGTGTGACATGCATTGCTGTATATACATAATGTACACATCTGGATAGTAGATCATGTCTGACCTATGTCCTTATTGTAATCACTTTGTGTATAGTGCTGTGTGACATGCATTGCTGTATATACATAATGTACACATCTGGATAGTAGATCATGTCTGACCTATCTCCATATTGTAATCACTTTGTGTATAGTGCTGTGTGACATGCATTGCTGTATATACATAATGTACACATCTGGATAGTAGATCATGTCTGACCTATGTCCTTATTGTAATCACTTTGTGTATAGTGCTGTCTGACATGCATTGCTGTAAATACATAATGTACACATCTGGATAGTAGATCATGTCTGACCTATGTCTTTATTGTAATCACTGTGTGTATAGTGCTGTGTGACATGCATTGCTGTATATACATAATGTACACATCTGGATAGTAGATCATGCCTGACCTATGTCCACATTGTAATTACTTTGTGTATAGTGCTGTGTGACATGCATTGCTGTATATACATAATGTACACATCTGGATAGTAGATCATGTCTGACCTATGTCCACATTGTAATCACTTTGTGTATAGTGCTGTGTGACATGCATTGCTGTAAATACATAATGTACACATCTGGATAGTAGATCATGTCTGACCTATGTCTTTATTGTAATCACTGTGTGTATAGTGCTGTGTGACATGCATTGCTGTATATACATAATGTACACATCTGGATAGTAGATCATGCCTGACCTATGTCCACATTTTAATTACTTTGTGTATAGTGCTGTGTGACATGCATTGCTGTATATACATAATGTACACATCTGGATAGTAGATCATGTCTGACCTATGTCTTTATTGTAATCACTGTGTGTATAGTGCTGTGTGACATGCATTGCTGTATATACATAATGTACACATCTGGATAGTAGATCATGTCTGACCTATGTCCTTATTGTAATTACTGTGTGTATAGTGCTGTGTGACATAGTCATTGCTGTAAATACATAATGTACACATCTGGATAGTAGATCATGTCTGACCAATGTCCATATAGTAATCACTGTGTGTATAGTGCTGTGTGACATGCATTGCTGTATATACATAATGTACACATCTGGATAGTAGATCATGTCTGACCTATGTCCTTATTGTAATCCCTTTGTGTATAGTGCTGTGTGACATGCATTGCTGTATATACATAATGTACACATCTGGATAGTAGATCATGTCTGACCTATGTCCTTATTGTAATCCCTTTGTGTATAGTGCTGTGTGACATGCATTGCTGTATATACATAATGTACACATCTGGATAGTAGATCATGTCTGACCTATGTCCTTATTGTAATCACTGTGTGTATAGTGCTGTGTGACATGCATTGCTGTATATACATAATGTACACATCTGGATAGTAGATCATGTCTGACCTATGTCCTTATTGTAATCACTTTGTGTATAGTGCTGTGTGACATGCATTGCTGTATATACATAATGTACACATCTGGATAGTAGATCATGCCTGACCTACGTCCACATTGTAATTACTTTGTGTATAGTGCTGTGTGACATGCATTGCTGTATATACATAATGTACACATCTGGATAGTAGATCATGTCTGACCTATGTCCTTATTGTAATCACTTTGTGTATAGTGCTGTGTGACATGCATTGCTGTATATACATAATGTACACATCTGGATAGTAGATCATGTCTGACCTATGTCCTTATTGTAATCACTGTGTGTATAGTGCTGTGTGACATGCATTGCTGTATATACATAATGTACACATCTGGATAGTAGATCATGTCTGACCTATGTCCATATTGTAATCACTTTGTGTATAGTGCTGTGCGACATGCATTGCTGTATATACATAATGTACACATTTGGATAGTAGATCATGTCTGACCTATGTCTTTATTGTAATCACATTGTGTATAGTGCTGTGTGACATGCATTGCTGTATATACATAATGTACACATCTGGATAGTAGATCATGTCTGACCTATGTCCTTATTGTAATCACTGTGTGTATAGTGCTGTGTGACATGCATTGCTGTATATACATAATGTACACATCTGGATAGTAGATCATGTCTGACCTATGTCCATATTGTAATCACTTTGTGTATAGTGCTGTGTGACATGCATTGCTGTATATACATAATGTACAAATCTGGATAGTAGATCATGTCTGACCTATGTCCTTATTGTAATCACTGTGTGTATAGTGCTGTGTGACATGCATTGCTGTATATACATAATGTACACATCTGGATAGTAGATCATGCCTGACCTACGTCCACATTGTAATTACTTTGTGTATAGTGCTGTGCGACATGCATTGCTGTATATACATAATGTACACATTTGGATAGTAGATCATGTCTGACCTATGTCTTTATTGTAATCACATTGTGTATAGTGCTGTGTGACATGCATTGCTGTATATACATAATGTACACATCTGGATAGTAGATCATGTCTGACCTATGTCCTTATTGTAATCACTGTGTGTATAGTGCTGTGTGACATGCATTGCTGTATATACATAATGTACACATCTGGATAGTAGGTCATGTCTGACCTATGTCCATATTGTAATCACTTTGTGTATAGTGCTGTGTGACATGCATTGCTGTATATACATAATGTACACATCTGGATAGTAGATCATGTCTGACCTATGTCCACATTGTAATCACTGTGTGTATAGTGCTGTGTGACATGCATTGCTGTATATACATAATGTACACATCTGGATAGTAGATCATGCCTGACCTATGTCCACATTGTAATCACTGTGTGTATAGTGCTGTGTGACATGCATTGCTGTATATACATAATGTACACATCTGATTAGTAGATCATGTCTGACCTATGTCCTTATTGTAATCACTGTGTGCATAGTGCTGTGTGACATGCATTGCTGTATATACATAATGTACACATCTGGATAGTAGATCATGCCTGACCTACGTCCACATTGTAATTACTTTGTGTATAGTGCTGTGTGACATGCATTGCTGTATATACATAATGTACACATCTGGATAGTAGATCATGCCTGACCTACGTCCACATTGTAATTACTTTGTGTATAGTGCTGTGTGACATGCATTGCTGTATATACATAATGTACACATCTGGATAGTAGATCATGCCTGACCTACGTCCACATTGTAATTACTTTGTGTATAGTGCTGTGTGACATGCATTGCTGTATATACATAATGTACACATCTGGTTAGTAGATCATGTCTGGCCTATGTCCTTATTGTAATCACTTTGTGTATAGTGCTGTGTGACATGCATTGCTGTATATACATAATGTACACATCTGGATAGTAGATCATGTCTGACCTATGTCCTTATTGTAATCACTGTGTGTATAGTGCTGTGTGACATGCATTGCTGTATATACATAATGTACACATCTGGATAGTAGATCATGTCTGACCTATGTCCATATTGTAATCACTTTGTGTATAGTGCTGTGCGACATGCATTGCTGTATATACATAATGTACACATTTGGATAGTAGATCATGTCTGACCTATGTCTTTATTGTAATCACATTGTGTATAGTGCTGTGTGACATGCATTGCTGTATATACATAATGTACACATCTGGATAGTAGATCATGTCTGACCTATGTCCTTATTGTAATCACTGTGTGTATAGTGCTGTGTGACATGCATTGCTGTATATACATAATGTACACATCTGGATAGTAGATCATGTCTGACCTATGTCCATATTGTAATCACTTTGTGTATAGTGCTGTGTGACATGCATTGCTGTATATACATAATGTACAAATCTGGATAGTAGATCATGTCTGACCTATGTCCTTATTGTAATCACTGTGTGTATAGTGCTGTGTGACATGCATTGCTGTATATACATAATGTACACATCTGGATAGTAGATCATGCCTGACCTACGTCCACATTGTAATTACTTTGTGTATAGTGCTGTGCGACATGCATTGCTGTATATACATAATGTACACATTTGGATAGTAGATCATGTCTGACCTATGTCTTTATTGTAATCACATTGTGTATAGTGCTGTGTGACATGCATTGCTGTATATACATAATGTACACATCTGGATAGTAGATCATGTCTGACCTATGTCCTTATTGTAATCACTGTGTGTATAGTGCTGTGTGACATGCATTGCTGTATATACATAATGTACACATCTGGATAGTAGGTCATGTCTGACCTATGTCCATATTGTAATCACTTTGTGTATAGTGCTGTGTGACATGCATTGCTGTATATACATAATGTACACATCTGGATAGTAGATCATGTCTGACCTATGTCCACATTGTAATCACTGTGTGTATAGTGCTGTGTGACATGCATTGCTGTATATACATAATGTACACATCTGGATAGTAGATCATGCCTGACCTATGTCCACATTGTAATCACTGTGTGTATAGTGCTGTGTGACATGCATTGCTGTATATACATAATGTACACATCTGATTAGTAGATCATGTCTGACCTATGTCCTTATTGTAATCACTGTGTGCATAGTGCTGTGTGACATGCATTGCTGTATATACATAATGTACACATCTGGATAGTAGATCATGCCTGACCTATGTCCACATTGTAATTACTTTGTGTATAGTGCTGTGTGACATGCATTGCTGTATATACATAATGTACACATCTGGATAGTAGATCATGTCTGACCTATGTCTTTATTGTAATCACTGTGTGTATAGTGCTGTGTGACATGCATTGCTGTATATACATAATGTACACATCTGGATAGTAGATCATGTCTGACCTATGTCCTTATAGTAATCACTGTGTGTATAGTGCTGTGTGACATGCATTGCTGTATATACATAATGTACACATCTGGATAGTAGATCATGTCTGACCTATGTCTTTATTGTAACCACTGTGTGTATAGTGCTGTGTGACATGCATTGCTGTATATACATAATGTACACATCTGGATAGTAGATCATGCCTGACCTATGTCCACATTGTAATTACTTTGTGTATAGTGCTCTGTGACATGCTTTGCTGTAAATACATAATGTACACATCTGGATAGTAGATCATGTCTGACCTATGTCCATATTGTAATCACTGTGTGTATAGTGCTGTGTGACATGCATTGCTGTATATACATAATGTACACATCTGGATAGTAGATCATGTCTGACCTATGTCCACATTGTAATCACTGTGTGTATAGTGCTGTGTGACATGCATTGCTGTATATACATAATGTACACATCTGATTAGTAGATCACGTCTGACCTATGTCCTTATTGTAATCACTGTGTGCATAGTGCTGTGTGACATGCATTGCTGTATATACCTAATGTACACATCTGGATAGTAGATCATGCCTGACCTATGTCCACATTGTAATTACTTTGTGTATAGTAATGTGTGACATGCATTGCTGTATATACATAATGTACACATCTGGATAGTAGATCATGTCTGACCTATGTCTTTATTGTAATCACTGTGTGTATAGTGCTGTGTGACATGCATTGCTGTATATACATAATGTACACATCTGGATAGTAGATCATGTCTGACCTATGTCCATATAGTAATCACTGTGTGTATAGTGCTGTGTGACATGCATTGCTGTATATACATAATGTACACATCTGGATAGTAGATCATGTCTGACCTATGTCCTTATTGTAATCCCTTTGTGTATAGTGCTGTGTGACATGCATTGCTGTATATACATAATGTACACATCTGGATAGTAGATCATGTCTGACCTATGTCCTTATTGTAATCACTGTGTGTATAGTGCTGTGTGACATGCATTGCTGTATATACATAATGTACACATCTGGATAGTAGGTCATGTCTGACCTATGTCCATATTGTAATCACTGTGTGTATAGTGCTGTGTGACATGCATTGCTGTATATACATATTGTACACATCTGGATAGTAGATCATGTCTGACCTATGTCCATATTGTAATCCCTTTGTGTATAGTGCTGTGTGACATGCATTGCTGTATATATATAATGTACACATCTGGATAGTAGATCATGTCTGTCCTATGTCCTTATTGTAATCCCTTTGTGTATAGTGCTGTGTGACATGCATTGCTGTATATACATAATGTACACATCTGGATAGTAGATCATGTCTGACCTATGTCTTTATTGTAATCACTGTGTGTATAGTGCTGTGTGACATGCATTGCTGTATATACATAATGTACACATCTGGATAGTAGATCATGTCTGACCTATGTCCATATTGTAATCACTTTGTGTATAGTGCTGTGTGACATATGTATTGCTGTATATACATAATGTACACATCTGGATAGTAGATCATGTCTGACCTATGTCCATATTGTAATCACTTTGTGTATAGTGCTGTGTGACATGCATTGCTGTATATATATAATGTACACATCTGGATAGTAGATCATGTCTGGCCTATGTCCTTATTGTAATCACTGTGTGTATAGTGCTGTGTGACATGTATTGCTGTATATACATAATGTACACATCTGGATAGTAGATCATGTCTGACCTATGTCTTTATTGTAATCACTGTGTGTATAGTGCTGTGTGACATGCATTGCTGTATATACATAATGTACACATCTGGATAGTAGATCATGCCTGACCTATCTCCATATTGTAATCACTTTGTGTATAGTGCTGTGTGACATGCATTGCTGTATATACATAATGTACACATTTGTATAGTAGATCATGTCTGACCTATGTCTTTATTGTAATCACTGTGTGTATAGTGCTGTGTGACATGCATTGCTGTATATACATAATGTACACATCTGGATAGTAGATCATGTCTGACCTATGTCTTTATTGTAATCACTGTGTGTGTATAGTGCTGTGTGACATGCATTGCTGTATATACATAATGTACACATCTGGATAGTAGATCATGTCTGACCTATGTCCATATTGTAATCACTTTGTGTATAGTGCTGTGTGACATATGTATTGCTGTATATACATAATGTACACATCTGGATAGTAGATCACGTCTGACCTATGTCCATATTGTAATCACTTTGTGTATAGTGCTGTGTGACATGCATTGCTGTATATATATAATGTACACATCTGGATAGTAGATCATGTCTGACCTATGTCCATATTGTAATCACTGTGTGCATAGTGCTGTGTGACATGCATTGCTGTATATACATAATGTACACATCTGGATAGTAGATCATGTCTGACCTATGTCCATGTTGTAATCACTGTGTGTATAGTGCTGTGTGACATGCATTGCTATATATACATAATGTACACATCTGGATAGTAGATCATGTCTGACCTATGTCCTTATTGTAATCACTTTGTGTATAGTGCTGTGTGACATGCATTGCTGTATATACATAATGTACACATCTGGATAGTAGATCATGTCTGACCTATCTCCATATTGTAATCACTTTGTGTATAGTGCTGTGTGACATGCATTGCTGTATATACATAATGTACACATCTGGATAGTAGATCATGTCTGACCTATGTCCTTATTGTAATCACTTTGTGTATAGTGCTGTCTGACATGCATTGCTGTAAATACATAATGTACACATCTGGATAGTAGATCATGTCTGACCTATGTCTTTATTGTAATCACTGTGTGTATAGTGCTGTGTGACATGCATTGCTGTATATACATAATGTACACATCTGGATAGTAGATCATGCCTGACCTATGTCCACATTGTAATTACTTTGTGTATAGTGCTGTGTGACATGCATTGCTGTATATACATAATGTACACATCTGGATAGTAGATCATGTCTGACCTATGTCCACATTGTAATCACTTTGTGTATAGTGCTGTGTGACATGCATTGCTGTAAATACATAATGTACACATCTGGATAGTAGATCATGTCTGACCTATGTCTTTATTGTAATCACTGTGTGTATAGTGCTGTGTGACATGCATTGCTGTATATACATAATGTACACATCTGGATAGTAGATCATGCCTGACCTATGTCCACATTGTAATTACTTTGTGTATAGTGCTGTGTGACATGCATTGCTGTAAATACATAATGTACACATCTGGATAGTAGATCATGTCTGACCTATTTCCATATTGTAATCACTGTGTGCATAGTGCTGTGTGACATGCATTGCTGTATATACATAATGTACACATCTGGTTAGTAGATCATGTCTGACCTATGTCGTTATTGTAATTACTGTGTGTATAGTGCTGTATGACATGCATTGCTGTATATATACATAATGTACACATCTGGATAGTAGATCATGTCTGACCTATGTCTTTATTGTAATCACTGTGTGTATAGTGCTGTGTGACATGCATTGCTGTATATACATAATGTACACATCTGGATAGTAGATCATGTCTGACCTATGTCCTTATAGTAATCACTGTGTGTATAGTGCTGTGTGACATGCATTGCTGTATATACATAATGTACACATCTGGATAGTAGATCATGTCTGACCTATGTCCTTATTGTAATCCCTTTGTGTATAGTGCTGTGTGACATGCATTGCTGTATATACATAATGTACACATCTGGATAGTAGATCATGTCTGACCTATGTCCTTATTGTAATCCCTTTGTGTATAGTGCTGTGTGACATGCATTGCTGTATATACATAATGTACACATCTGGATAGTAGATCATGTCTGACCTATGTCCTTATTGTAATCACTGTGTGTATAGTGCTGTGTGACATGTATTGCTGTATATACATAATGTACACATCTGGATAGTAGATCATGTCTGACCTATGTCCTTATTGTAATCCCTTTGTGTATAGTGCTGTGTGACATGCATTGCTGTATATACATAATGTACACATCTGGATAGTAGATCATGTCTGACCTATGTCCTTATTGTAATCCCTTTGTGTATAGTGCTGTGTGACATGCATTGCTGTATATACATAATGTACACATCTGGATAGTAGATCATGTCTGACCTATGTCCTTTTTGTAATCACTGTGTGCATAGTGCTGTGTGACATGCATTGCTGTAAATACATAATGTACACATCTGGATAGTAGATCATGCCTGACCTATGTCCTTATTGTAATCACTGTGTGTATAGTGCTGTGTGACATGCATTGCTGTATATACATAATGTACACATCTGGATAGTTGATCATGTCTGACCTATGTCCATATTGTAATCACTGTGTGCATAGTGCTGTGTGACATGCATTGCTGTATATACATAATGTACACATCTGGATAGTAGATCATGTCTGACCTATGTCCTTATTGTAATCCCTTTGTGTATAGTGCTGTGTGACATGCATTGCTGTATATACATAATGTACACATCTGGATAGTAGATCATGTCTGACCTATGTCTTTATTGTAATCACTGTGTGTATAGTGCTGTGTGACATGCATTGCTGTATATACATAATGTACACATCTGGATAGTAGATCATGTCTGACCTATGTCCATATTGTAATCACTTTGTGTATAGTGCTGTGTGACATGCATTGCTGTATATACATAATGTACACATCTGGATAGTAGATTATGCCTGACCTATGTCCTTATTGTAATCCCTTTGTGTATAGTGCTGTGTGACATGCCTTGCTGTATATACATAATGTACACATCTGGATAGTAGATCATGTCTGACCTATGTCCTTATTGTAATCACTGTGTGTATAGTGCTGTGTGACATGCATTGCTGTATATACATAATGTACACATCTGGATAGTAGATCATGTCTGACCTATGTCCTTATTGTAATCACTGTGTGTATAGTGCTGTGTGACATGCATTGCTGTATATACATAATGTACACATCTGGATAGTAGATCATGTCTGACCTATGTCCTTATTGTAATCACTGTGTGTATAGTGCTGTGTGACATAGTCATTGCTGTAAATACATAATGTAGTGTATATCTTGTGGTTAAATAGTAAAACATATATCTCATCCCTTCTTTCTCTCTTTCAGCTTTCGGATCATTTGATACTTGAGGAGGAGGTACAAGTCTTGTTTATGTCTTACAATAAACACAAATACTAATGTTCCATCATAAATATCATGTACAGGTTGGTGATTTTTGGGGGGGCATTTGAGTGTAGCCCTGAATGCTCATGCGGTCATTTCACTTATGTAACTTATAAGGATTTCACTGTTACATCTCACTTCTGTTATTTTCTTATAACAAAATTACTTCTCAGTTGTCTACAGCCACCCTTTTGCAATTAGTTTCCACCAAATGAAACACCAACCAAACAATATATGTAGACAAAGTAACTTGTCCTCAAGGCCTCTGGGAAATTGCAGAGGAGGCAATACTGGACACCAGAGTTTTGATTTCTATTTGTGGATCACTGTACAACAAGAAAAATATATATGTATGAAAATCTAGTGTCTGGCTAAGAACATAAATAAAGGGGTATGGAGCCTGCATAAACTTTGTTGAAAGTAACTGGAAATGCAGAGAACATACTTTAGTTGAGAGATCTCATTGGCTGACAGTGTTCAAGCCCATAAAATAGTTAAACATTTGATGCAATATATTTTTCAGGAAAAAAAGTCATAAAGCGAGTTTTTATAGAAAAAATAAAACGTTGCTGTCTCTGCTTGACCCCGGAGGTCACTATGGTATTCTGGTGGAAATTAGTGTGTGTATGTGTCTGTGAGAGAGACATTTGTAATTCCTGCAGTTATTGGTGCAAACGTCTTACTTCTGAGCCTGTGAGGGAGAAAGGGTGTGGTGCCAATTTTAGTTTTATTTATTAATTAACAAATACTGCTTGTGACTCCTCTTTCATCCCTACATCAATTGATAGTTAAATAAACACACCCTCATGACTCATTTCTCAGGGCAGGGCTAATATAAAATTGATTCCTTTATTCATAAAAAGAGTTTAAAAAAACTCACATGTTCTCTAAAATTGCTTCATGTTCATGACTTACACAGGTGTATTTATTACATACGTCACAAACAAGTGCCTTTTCTCTTGAACTACAGTGGTCCTTTCAGTGGACACAGCAAAGGTCCCAGTTCTTGCAGAAATTAAAAGTACACATGTAAATAAATATAACTGGATTTAGTTTGTATTAGTTTGTGCAAATAACTGAGCATCACAGTTAGGTATTTAAAGGGCCCTGTAATGTCCAGCTGCACTCCATAAGGTCACTGAGAGTCAAACACGACTGAACAACCAAACAACAACAATGGCCTAACATCTAGAGCTAGACGTTTCAATTAGCAAAATGTAGCAATATTCAATATTCTTTCAAATACCAAACTCATCTGCTGCTCTTCCCTGCTCTACATGCCATGAGGAGCCTGGTTTGTCCTCAGTGCTAAATTTAGAGCCAGAAGTTTATATCATGTCTGTTATCTCCATTGGCTAATGATGTGCTGTGTTTAAGTGGCATCACATGTGATCTGAGGGGTCAACATGTGAATGTGTAGGTGGTCACTTAGTTATTTAGATTGCTCTTCATCCCTTTAGCCCTCAGCTAAATACCCCTTCCATTTGATGTCCTTATCAGGGTGGAAACAATCAGCTCAACTGGAGACTAATACACTAATCTTTAAAAATATATTTAATATCACTGTTATTAGATACTAGCGACTTGCCCGTCAAAAATGATGGGGAAATAAAATTTTAAGCTATGGCAATGCTGTTTGCCACACCATTTAAGGCTTTTGCTCCTCTGTGGACCTTCGGCGCTCATTATGAGCCCCGTGCTGAGCGCCTTTGGTGCTCATCGCAGGACTCGCAAAGAGGTCATTCGGGGCGTATTGTGAGCCTATCCCCTCTGGTACGCCAATTGTCCGGCTTTGCAACGATCACCTTTGGCTGTCATCGCGAAGACAGATATATAAGTACAGTGTACAATGGCAAAAAATTGTGAGTACAGTGAATTAATAAATGAATATGAATTAATAAATGAATATACTTTACATATCACATATATAGTTGTCAGCATGCGGGTTGTTGCTAACGCTTGCGGGTTTGCAAAAATACGACCTTAACGGACAACCCGCGAACATCGGCAAACATTAAAAAACACAAAAATACACACAAAAATAAAATAAAAACATTACCCACACCAAGGAGGGACACCCAGGACCTTTGGAACACAGCTTACCTCGAATTCTGGCAAATTTACAAAGTTTACACACTCGAAAATCCCCTAAGCTAGAAAAAATGGCTGCGGAAAAAAACAAGGCTACAGGACCCCTAATGCCGATAAATTCCACAAAGCAAATACCGCTTTTACAAAAACCTGTACAACCTACAACATACACCGTTAGCAAGGACGCTTCGTCATAAAACCAAACTACCACATACACATTCGCCGCCATTTTACAACACTTGCTCTATAACGGCTTTCCCTCGCGCACGCAGCCTATTTACACTACACACTTCACACATTGCTGACACACCTCAGCTCCACAACAGTGCAAAACTATATTGTATGCTGCAGGAACATCAAAACAGATTGTCAGCTCTTCAGCACAATGCTTCCTACATGTATTACTTACAAATAGGTAAAGTATATTAATGTATTAATTATTTAATTAGCATCACAAAATACATATACACAAAAAATAAAAACACTATTGCAATAAACGTCAATAGTCCAACAGTCCCACAAAGTCTTGCCCCCCCCCCCTTCTGCATTGTAAGGTTAATGAATCCCCTTTAAAGTTAATTTACTTGACACTACTATTCAATGTTTCTAATAACTAACTGCAATTATTTATTTGCATACTTTGCTTTGCTGTGTCCCTTTAAATATAATTATTTCCAATGTCAGTTGCTGCCTCTATCTGTGTTCCACTAATTAATGGATTGTTTTCCTTTTTCAGATAAATACTTTGCATCAAGGGATTACCAGTAAGTGATTCTGGGATAAGAGGTGCTGGGTCTGTCCTTGTTATATTCAGCAGCTAATGTATATAATGGTTATTCACATACTTAGAGTGAGGTAATAAATAGGTTAACAGGACATCTTGCAATGACAGCATCATACACTTTTGTAAACATTTATTTTTGTTTATTACTGAGGGAGGACACACATGGGCATTGTTTTGTATACAATACTTATCTAAAGATGTGTCTAGAATTGATGTTAGTGATTTAATGGCAATGACACGTTTAATTGATTATATGGTCAGGAGCAAGGAGACCTACAGCCCTATTACACCCCCCCCCCCCCCCCCCCCCCCAATGTGTAAAAAAGTAGCCTGTAACGTAGCCCGCTATTAAATTAGCCCCGTAAAGCAACATGCCGACGACTTGCAGGTTAAGGCCGGGAAAGGACCAAAAAGCCTACGGGACGTGGAAAGTGGAACTTTGCGGCCCCAAATCCTTCGTTCTCTCAAACCCGTAACCGCGACCTTCCAATTTTACTATTAAATTGCAACAAATTCCCTTGCGTTCAACCCAGTAACAGGTAAAATGGAGCCGGGAAGCCAACGGGCGCTAGAGAGGACCCGCAGGGGGCTGAAAGCCCAATCCGTAGCACTGTAAATGCAAATATAAACACACTACTGTACAAAGCATGAAAGGGAAAGTGATGTTAGGTCTTAGAATTAATAGCACAACATTCCCAAGCTCCCAAATCGAATTGAAACTGTAAGGCTTTGAAATCGAACCTCCCATTCTCAGTGATGTAATGTAATCGCTCTGTAATTCGGCCAGATTTCAAGCCCGCAGACGTTGGGGGTCTCACGTTGCACTTATGTGGTTGAATTCAATGTGGCTGCTAGACTAGTTTGTGCTTGCAGGCAGATTCAAGGCTGATATTGGGACTAATTGTGTAATATTTATTTTATTTTGCAGACCTTAGAGAGAATGCAAAGTAAGCAGCTTCAAAATGAACTTCAGTTAAAATTACTTTCACTTTGGAGCCTTATTACTAAAACACATCTTGTGCTTTCTGTGCCTTTAACACACACAGCATAATCCCAAACCCTGTCCTGAGGAGCTTCCCATCCTCTAAACATACATATTATCATTAATTCATGTTACAGTACATCTGTACCAAGCTCTCCAAACTGTCTCTTGTGTTCTTTTATAGCGCCCTATGGCCTGACCACCCAGCCTCCCTCCAACTGGGAGAACAAGTTGTGGAGATGGTAAGAAGGACCCTGAGCCATCAGACCACTTCCTAAAAGTAACTAGATGTTCAAGAGGAGTTGAATCATCTTAGGGAATCTACAAGGAACATTGGTGTAGTCTATAGACCCCAACTCTCAATAATACAGTAACTGGCCTTCAGAGGGATGGGGACCATCTAGTTATCTCCTCTGGGTTATTTGGTGGGAAAACATTTTGGGACATATGAATAGTATGGAGGAAGATATAGAGAGATGGGTAATTGGAAGAAGGAAATGGAAATATAGAGAAGGGGAGAAAGAGGTTGATGTGGAAAGATTAAGAAAGAAAGAGGTAATAAAGTAAATGGAGAAGGAAGCACAAAGGCTATAGGAAACACAGAAGCTGAAATCCAGAGTTTGCGCCTCATTGAACACATGATGGACATTTTCTATAATCACTGCTTATGACTCATTAAAGTTTAACTATTTCTGTTTTCTTTGTTTTTTAGCTTCGCTGGGTAACAAAGGCCTCTATATACAGTAAGTATCTACAGCCGTATTAAATTGCGATTGGGCAAATTTAAAAGGGCTCTATATAAGCACATAGCATATTTTTTTTAAAGAAGTTTTAGTTAGTGAACTTCTATCCAAAAGCAAGGTCTTCACTAACTAAAAACTTCTGTAAAAAAATATGCTATGTGCTAATATAGAGTCGTGTTCAATTGGCCGAATCACAGTTTAATAAGGCTGCTAGACTATAGTTATATGAAATGTTATAAGGTATATGGGGCAGTTTAAGGCCTTATTGGAGGAGTTTTAAAAACTAATGGGGAGGTGTGTATGAAGAGTATAAATAAAGAAATGGATGAATTATGTGGAACTTTATAAATCAGTAAACATTAGGCAAGTGGTTATATGGAACTGTAGGCAACATTGTAGTGATAGGTTATATGAAGTATCATCCCATGTGGCTTAATGATAATTTAAAGATCAGGAAATAGTCAAGTAATTTATCATCTTAATGGAGCAAATCTTGGTGTATCAGATATTGAAAGGGATTTGTGAGTGCTTGTGGACAACCACCTAGGTAACAGTGCTCAATGCCAAGCAGCATCTGTAAAGGCAAGTATAATATTAGCATGTATTAAGAAGGGTATAGAAACAAGAGAAGCAAATATAATTCTGAGGAAGAACATATATACAATATTCTGCCACTATAAAAATTCCTACGATGCCCTCATTTGGATTATGGAGTACAATTTTAGGTACAACTTCATAAAAAGGACATTTTAGAGCTTGAAAAAGTACAGCGAAGGACATCAGAACTAATAAGGACATCAGAACTAATAAGGGGAATGGAGGGGCTGAGTTATGAAGAAAGACTTACCAAATAGAAAGGGATATGATTACATTATATAAATATATCCAGGGTCAATGTAAAGCTTTGTCATGTGAACGTTTGTACCAAGAGGTTTTCAACTGACAAGAGGACATCCTCAGATTAGAAGTAAAAAGATTGCACCTTAAAGAAAGTAAAGGATTCTTCATATTAAGGATGATTAATCTGTGGAATTCTCTACAACAGATTTGATAGATAACTTTAGGGATTGAACATATTTTTAAATACAAAAGGGCATTCATGGTTATTCTGGATAATTAGAGAGGGAGTATTGATCCAGGGAGGAATGTATATCCAGAAGGAAATGTATGTCCCCCCCCCCCCCCCCCCTTTGAGTCAATTAACAATGTTTCAATGTTTGTTTGTTTTTTCTCTTTGTCTTCCTCTGGATCAATTAGCAATTAATCTGCATATTGCAGAGGAGATTAGAGATCTAAAAAGGTTGAACTTGATGGACTAAAAGTCTTTTTTTCAACCTTAATTACTATGTAACTATGTAAGTAAGAGTAATATAAACAGTTTATATGGAGAAGGTAACTATATGATTTATTGCATGGAAATATAGTTGTTACATTCAATAAGAGCAGCTCTTCAATGTTATATAGAACAATCTAGCTCCAATGATATCTATGAAGTAATACTGGGAGAGGTTATATGATGTATAGAGTAGGATGATGTATAGCATAGAGTAATTATCAGCATTAGAAAGAGGTTATACAAATATAACATACAATTATAACGGCAGATTAAGGAGAATAAAAAAATATAGAGGGGTGTACTAAATGAAGTTGTATGGCATGGTTATTTGATCTGTAGTTGAAGTAAAATGTAAATGATGAAATAAATTCAGTAGGTTTGTTTGAGAGCAGCAATATGATTATGTAGGTAATCTCATGTTGGTGAAATGTAGTTAATTCAATTCTTGTTTTATTTAAATTCAGTTTCCAACCATATTCAAGGGGCACGGTGAGTTGAAAGAAAGACACCACCCCAAATATAGAAAGAAATTAATTGTCTGTACATACACTGATCAGTGTAACCCCCCACCCCATCTGACTGTAAAATAAACCCTTTCCCCATATGTTTACAGATGCTCCTTTCTCAGTACATAAACACTCTAAGACTGCTCTCTCACTGAAGAGCCACATTTCATTGATGTATATCTATACAGAGATATATTTATTTATACATAACTGCACAGAGACTGCTCTCTCAGTGACACTCCATAGAAGACCTACACTCTCTGTGTCACACATAGACAGTCCATCTGCCTCTCCACCCACCATGACAATACAATGATTCCTCATCTATAGTCTCTCACTCTTTTTTTTTCTATTCTATCACAGAAAGATGTATCGGAGATCGAAGTGAGTATCTATAAATGTGTATATCCACCTTATTAAATGGTTCCCCTTATGGGATATTTACCCATATATGAATGGTGCATGAGTGAGCTCCTCAGATGTCTTTGTTTTTTATTATAAATCCAACAGAAAAAATCCTGAATCTCCTTCAAGAAGAGAGTAAGTATCTTGTCAATGAACCCTTCCTTTTTTCTTCACTTTTTATGCCGGTCATTTATTTTTTTACTATTTATGCTTGTCTCCTCTACTGATGTCCATCTTTTTCACCTTTCTTAATGTGACTACTATTACTATTTGATCACTCACATAGGCTCCCCTAGCTATGATCTCACATAGCATCTCTCTGCCTTTGCTATCTCACACCCTCCCATGGTCTACCTGTGGATAGCCAGACATACTTCCTTTATACATATCCATTTACAGATGTCCCCTTCTCAATACAATGTTACTCTGAGACTCCTGGGTGTAAGAGACAAAGGGAATCTGGGGGGATACCGCATATAGTATAAAAATACCACACAACTGCTTCTCTACACATAAACACATATGCTAAAAAATCAGGGGGAGGGAAGCGGGTTTGTCACCCTCATCCCCTCCAGTTCCTACACGCATGCTGAGACTACATCTCCACTACAGACTCAAAAATGTACTGATTCTACAATGGACACCCATGCAGAGACATGTTTATTTATATGTGCCAGACTCACAACAGACGTCCCTCTGTCTCTGCAGCCATCATGATAATACAATAATTTTTCATTAATAATTCTTCATTATTTTCATTTCTATTATTTTTTCACCGAAATAACTTTAAAACATCTATGTAAGAATCCACATACCTGAGCCCTGTCTATCTCTATACATATTATTACTATAAGAGGCTCCATCACTCACGGGATAATTGTCTACACGAGCCCTGTCTATCTCTATACGTATTATTACTATAAGAGGCTCCCTCACTCACAGGATAATTGTCTACACGAGCCCTGTCTATCTCTATACGTATTATTACTATAAGAGGCTCCCTCACTCACGGGATAATTGTCTACACGAGCCCTGTCTATCTCTATACGTATTATTACTATGAGAGGCTCCCTCACTCACGGGATAATTGTCTACACGAGCCCTGTCTATCTCTATACGTATTATTACTATAAGAGACTCCCTCACTCACGGGATAATTGTCTACACGAGCCCTGTCTATCTCTATACGTATTATTACTATAAGAGGCTCCCTCACTCATGGGATAATTGTCTACACGAGCCCTGTCTATCTCTATACGAATTATTACTATAAGAGGCTCCATCACTCACGGGATAATTGTCTACACGAGCCCTGTCTATCTCTATACGAATTATTACTATAAGAGGCTCCCTCACTCACGGGATAATTGTCTACCCGAGCCCTGTCTATCTCTATACGTATTATTACTATAAGAGGCTCCATCACTCACGGGATAATTGTCTACACGAGCCCTGTCTATCTCTATACATATTATTACTATAAGAGGCTCCCTCACTCACGGGATAATTGTCTACACGAGCCCTGTCTAACTCTGTACGTATTATTACTATAAGAGGCTCCATCACTCATGGGATAATTGTCTACACGAGCCATGTCTATCTCTATATGTATTATTACTATAAGAGACTCCCTCACTCACGGGATAATTGTCTACCCGAGCCCTGTCTATCTCTATACATATTATTACTATAAGAGGCTCCCTCACTCATGGGATAATTATCTACACGAGCCCTGTCTATCTCTATATGTATTATTACTATAAGAGGCTCCCTCACTCATGGGATAATTGTCTACACGAGCCCTGTCTATCTCTATACGTATTATTACTATAAGAGGCTCCATCACTCACGGGATAATTGTCTACACGAGCCCTGTCTATCTCTATACGTATTATTACTATAAGAGGCTCCCTCACTCACGGGATAATTGTCTACACGAGCCCTGTCTATCTCTATACGTATTATTACTATAAGAGGCTCCCTCACTCACGGGATAATTGTCTACCCGAGCCCTGTCTATCTCTATACGTATTATTACTATAAGAGGCTCCCTCACTCACAGGATAATTGTCTACACGAGCCCTGTCTATCTCTATATGTATTATTACTATAAGAGGCTCCCTCACTCACGGGATAATTGTCTACACGAGCCCTGTCTATCTCTATATGTATTATTACTATAAGAGGCTCCCTCACTCACTGGATAATTGTCTACACGAGCCCTGTCTATCTCTATACGTATTATTACTATAAGAGGCTCCCTCACTCACGGGATAATTGTCTACCCGAGCCCTGTCTATCTCTATACGTATTATTACTATAAGAGGCTCCCTCACTCACAGGATAATTGTCTACACGAGCCCTGTCTATCTCTATACGTATTATTACTATAAGAGGCTCCCTCACTCACGGGATAATTGTCTACACGAGCCCTGTCCTATCTCTATATGTATTATTACTATAAGAGGCTCCCTCACTCACTGGATAATTGTCTACACGAGCCCTGTCTATCTCTATACGAATTATTACTATAAGAGGCTCCATCACTCACGGGATAATTGTCTACACGAGCCCTGTCTATCTCTATACGTATTATTACTATAAGAGGCTCCCTAACTCACGGGATAATTGTCTACACGAGCCCTGTCTATCTCTATACGTATTATTACTATAAGACGCTCCCTCACTCACAGGATAATTGTCTACACAAGCCCTGTCTATCTCTATACGTATTATTACTATAAGAGGCTCCCTCACTCACGGGATAATTGTCTACCCGAGCCCTGTCTATCTCTATACGTATTATTACTATAAGAGGCTCCCTCACTCACAGGATAATTGTCTACACGAGCCCTGTCTATCTCTATATGTATTATTACTATAAGAGGCTCCCTCACTCACGGGATAATTGTCTACACGAGCCCTGTCTATCTCTATATGTATTATTACTATAAGAGGCTCCCTCACTCACTGGATAATTGTCTACACGAGCCCTGTCTATCTCTATACGAATTATTACTATAAGAGGCTCCATCACTCACGGGATAATTGTCTACACGAGCCCTGTCTATCTCTATACGTATTATTACTATAAGAGGCTCCCTAACTCACGGGATAATTGTCTACACGAGCCCTGTCTATCTCTATACGTATTATTACTATAAGACGCTCCCTCACTCACAGGATAATTGTCTACACAAGCCCTGTCTATCTCTATACGTATTATTACTATAAGAGGCTCCCTCACTCACGGGATAATTGTCTACACGAGCCCTGTCTATCTCTATACGTATTATAACTATAAGAGGCTCCCTCACTCACGGGATAATTGTCTACACGAGCCCTGTCTATCTCTATACGTATTATTACTATAAGAGGCTCCCTCACTCACGGGATAATTGTCTACACGAGCCCTGTCTATCTCTATACGTATTATTACTATAAGAGGCTCCCTCACTCACAGGATAATTGTCTACACGAGCCCTGTCTATCTCTATATGTATTATTACTATAAGAGGCTCCCTCACTCACGGGATAATTGTCTACACGAGCCCTGTCTATCTCTGTACGTATTATTACTATAAGAGGCTCCCTCACTCACGGGATAATTGTCTACACGAGCCCTGTCTATCTCTATACGTATTATTACTATAAGAGGCTCCCTCACTCACGGGATAATTGTCTACACGAGCCCTGAGCCCCGTCTATCTCTATACGTATTATTACTATAAGAGACTCCCTCACTCATGGGATAATTGTCTACCCGAGCCCTGTCTATCTCTATACGTTTTATTACTATAAGAGGCTCCCTCACTCATGGGATAATAATACATTTTTCTTTTTGTATTATTTTTAGAGATACCATGGATGAAAGAAAGATATCAGTAAGTATTTTGTGTTCATTAGACATATGTCCTTATTTTAGTGCTTTTTAAAGTAGGATCTGTGTGTAGTTGATTTTTTATTAATTATCGATAACAACAGTTTTAATACTGAGACCTTGTAGTCTTGAAAGTGCTACACTTGTCATTATCACATATAATAGTTTCCGAAGTGTGTAATGCTCCAGGGAGGGCGCCCACGCACTACAGAAACTATTGTATAGAAAACGCCATGCGCAGTGTGCAGACTCGGCTCCACATGTGCACCGAGCTCTGATGCGCAGCATTAGCCGTGCACGCTCAGTGCGCATCCATGAGAGGCGTTAGTCGTGCATTGCGTGCTGATGAGGAGGAGGGGAGAAAGACACAAGGGAGGGAGAGAGGAAGGTAAAGAGAGAAAAGGGATGGAGAGGGGAGAAGAGACACAGGGGAGGGAAGAGGGGACAGAGACACAGGGGGTGGGGGAAAGAGACAAAAGGGAAGGCGAGGCGGAAAGAGATACAGGGGAGGGAGAGGGGGAAATAGAACCAGGGGATGGAGAGGGGTAAAGAGAAACAGGGGATGGAGAAGGGGGAAGAGACAAAGGGGAAGGACATGATGTGGGGAAGAGACACAGGAGAGAGGGGAAAGACATAGGGGAGGGAGAAGACACACAGGGGAACCAAGGGGGAAAATAGACACAGGGGAAGGGGGAGAGACACAGGGGAGAGACACAGGATAGGGGGGAAAGAGACACAGGGAAAAAGTCAATAGCTGGTGCTACTAGCTTGCTGATATAACTTAGTTATACATGGAGCTGCGTTTGCACGCTGCTGCTTTGTGAGAGAGCATGGAGACTCTAAGCTAGGGCAATTGCGTCATCAAGATGCTTCGATGGCGTTTCTTGCCGCACACTCAGAGTCATCAGGGGAAGGCGTGCTGCTGCTGGCAGACTCTTTTTAAAGTCTCTCCTCTGGGCATGTCGCATTATAATTAACTAGTTCATGTCTGTAGAAACTCATTTGTGAGGCTGCAATGCACAGTAGTTTCATGTCAGATTTGTTTTAATATGTACTTAATAAAATATAATATTTTTAATTCTCTCCCTATGAGGTATTCAGTTAAAAACAGTGTCTTGTTCTCTTTTCAAGATTACCTATTTTATTAAACTCACCAATTGAATCTGACTTCAATGCATTAATAAGAATCTTATCTACATAATATACAGTATTCATCGTTACCTCTCTGTACACAAGATACCCTCCCCTTTTAATTTGTAATTATATGAAACCAAATGAAACTGGTCCTGAGACATCTCGGAAATTACTTGAGCAGACACTGTTATAAGCCAGGGTTTGGACTTCATGTTCATCTCAGCTTTAATGAGAATTAATCTAATTGAAAACTGTAAAATACACCCTGCTAATGAACTAATTGTTTTTCTTTTTCAGATGGAGGAGATCCATGATATTGGAAATAGTAAGTGTATAACCTTGTTATATCCAAAAGTGACAGTAAACTACTAAATACATTTTTTTTAAGCCTGTAACTCGTTAGCGGTTCGGAGCCTGCATAAAAGACACCAATTGAATAGCAAATTTGCTTGCAGCCTCCATTACGGGCTCCCGGATCGCCAGGAAGCTCAGTTGAATGTGGCTCACAGTGTTTTACAAATTTAAATAGTTAAAACATTTTAGATTTTATTTTCTTGCAGCTTTATTATTATATTAATCATTACATTATAGTTATAAAAACGTTGAAATAAAATGTCCAATTTAGATCAACGTGACCTTTTGTCAGTGACATGTTTACTGGGATTATTGGTCGGTCACATATTGGGGCAAAAGGGACCATGAGCATGTTTAGTTTACATGTGGGTGGGAAGCTGATATTGTGGCTTATTTGTAACCATATCTAATTTATTCTTCAGCCACCAAACTGAAAGAAAAAAATAATCGGTAAGTAAATACAGAATGATTTAAATGTATGAATAAAATATTCATATAAATACAGATATCATCTCATGTAATCACTGTCCCTTCAATCACTTGTCAATAAATATGAAACCAAATTGTTAAAGATATGGCCACTAACCATCATTATACCACATACTGCTTTGGTATTCACACAAAGTTATTATATACTCACAGTACCTAGTCCTCCATTATTTAAACACAGAGCCTTTTTGGGGTCACATACTCCATCACTATGATCACACACTCTCCTGAGCCCACTACTCCCTTAACATGTACACTATGTGAGGCTGTAGTCACTTTCTCTCTTGTACATTCTCTGATATCCCTTATTACCTCACTATATAAACACACAGCGTCACTGACGCTCTCTTCTGAAGTCCCTACTATCTCACACATAGCAAGTCTTTATTTCCTCTGGTCCCCACAGTTCACTCTACACAAACTGCCTCTATGAGTAGTCACAGATTATGCAGCCTCTCTGTATTGTCACTTTTGTACAGAACTACTCATAGATACTCCTCACTTTATATATATCCACATAAGGGCTCCTTCCTCAATACAGATCTACTCAGGAAATCCTTCCTCTACACATAGGTATACAGAGACCATTTCCCTTATAACCAGCCACACATAGAGGTCCATCCCCTTATATGTACCCTTAGAGACTCCTCCCTTTATACATAGGATCCTTCTTCCTCTCTATAGTAATCTATAGACTACATACTCTGTCTGTGCAGACTTACACAAAGAGGAACCTGCTCTCGCACCCATCATGTCCTAACAAAGGCTGCTCATTTCTAGGACCTTATTCCCATCACCTCCTCTCTCTTCCATTGATCAGTGGCCTGTGTTTGAATTATTCAGTCCAAGTAGAAAATTGTAGGTAATTAATAAATGAATCATATATACAGTATGTAGCTTTCCAAACTCCAAATTTTCTTGCAAATTTAAAATCTGATTATTTCTCATCATCCAAAAACTTACACACTATAAATATGTCACACATAAATAATTGTAGCTCTAATGAGAAGTATCCTGTTTGTGTTTCTATGAGATTTATATTGGGTTCATTTATTATTTCTGTATTAGTTTCCTCAATATTATTAAAGAAAAAGACCAAGTGGTAAGTACTTGTGCTCATTACACACACGTCCTTATTATAGTTATTATTACAGTAGGAGTTGTGTGTCTGTGTATAGTTGTGTTTCTCACATATAGCACAGTGTATCTGTACTGTTGTCTGTACCGTTTCCTACAATAAATACTTCACATCTCGTCTTTATTTCACGTGTCACACAGGGGGTACATTGATCATAAGTTACAGTTATTTGTAATATTATTAAAATAACCACAGATACTATATTTTCACTTTAAATGTGAGGTAAAAGTTGATGTTATGTGATGAAAGTCGTACATATAAAGGAATAATCTGTCAGTGTTACATAAATAAGATGTGTGAGATAAAGATTATATTTCTATTGGTTAAATGTCAATAATACTAGGCCTCCTGGTCAGGAATCATGATTTTAGCTCTGAGACCTTGTAGTCCTGATAACTCACACAGTTATTATCCATGTGCAATAAAGAGATTATGTCTGTTATTTTCTTATCACAAAAGCACCTCTCCATTATTCTCCATTATTTACATATCTACCAAACTAACGTGGCTTCTGGAAAGATATCTGAGCCATCATTATTATGAGCCACGGCTTGGACTTCATTTACATTGGATAAATATCCCCAGGTTTTATGTAATGAATCTATATACTTTGGTGACCATAAACGATACATTGTGCTAATTAATTACTGTTCTTTTTTAGATCAGCGAATTGGAGGAGCAATTAAATAGTAAGTATGTGTGAGGTGCTGGGTAATCTCTTGTTATTTTTAAAAAATTACCATAAAAAAAAGTAAACAAAATATATATATATATATAGTACACAATCACAATAAATTAAAACAGTTGTTTATACTTGTTGTTACTACTTCAGAGTTAGGAATACTGCACCATTACACTGGATCTTTGATGGGAGGCCTCTTAGACTTACAGCTGTACCTCGTTTAATGCTGTAGATAGCTTCCAGGCAATAGGAGCGCTAAGCGAAACATCTCTAAACGGGGCAGTTTAACATGGGGAAGATAGGGTTAGGGTTTTTTTTACGAACAGCAAACATAACACCAACACAAACTGAACATTAGTAGAAATATAAACTTTAAATTATTGATGTTGAAGCTTCTGGGTCATCCTGGATTCTGTTTTCTTTGGAGGAAAAAAGCAGTGTTATAGAGCGTTAAAAGTGGTCCGACAGGAAAAAACAGCATTATAGCGAGGCAATGCTATAGAAAAACAGAGAGTTAAAATGGGTCCAGCTGGCAAAAACAGTATTATAGCAGTGGTTTAGCATTAAAAGAGGTCTGGCAGGAAAAACAGCTCTATAGTGAATCAGCTCTAAATGGGATAGCTTTGAGCGGGATATACCTGTACTTGTAATCACATGTCAGGAATACCCAACACTTATAGTAAACATTTAAATAAACTGTGCAGTTTAGGAGTGGAGTGACCTAATGACAGTGACATGATTAATGGCATTATGGGTCAGTCCCATAAAGAAGCAAAAGGACCTTATGTATTTTTAGTTTGCATGTGTGTTTAAGATTGGTATTGGCCATTTCTTACTATATTTATTTTATTCTGTAGCCATGAAAGCTAAGAACAAAATAAAAAAAGGAAAGATACATGCACAGTAAGTAGATTGAGTAGGTTTTAAATTGCTGATTAAAACCTCAAGATAACTGCAGATATGATGTAATAAATGTTCCTTTCACATCATATAAAACTATTACTAGCACTAGCGACTTGCACGTCAAAAATGACGGCAATAAAAGTTGAAGCCATGGCAATGCTGTTTGCCACACAATTTTAGGCTTTTGCTCCTCTGAGCACCTTCGGCACTCATTGCGAGCCTCTTCCCTTGTGTATGTATGTATGTGTGTATATGTAAGTATGTTGATGTGCGTATGTGTATATATGTGTGTATATGTATAAACGTGTGTGTATATATGGGTATATACTACACTACACTACCTTCGGCAAATAATTGGTTAACGCAGGAAGAAATCCAAAAGAGGTTGGAAAAAATAAATGTTAATAAAGCCCAAGGTCTTGATGAGAGGACATCCAAGGGTACTGAGGGAACTGGGCTCTGTACTTGCCAAACCGTTATATCACATTTTTAAACATTCCCTCAACACTGGGTCACTACCAGATGACTGGCGAAAAGCAGAGGCGATACCTATAGAAGGGAGCAAGCGCAAATCCAGGGAATTATAGACTAGTGAGCCTCACTTTTGTAGTGGGGAAGCTTTTAGAAGGGTTAATAAGGGATAATATACAAAAATATGCCTATTTGAACATGATTATAAGTAGGAGTCAACATGGATTAATGAGGGATAGGTCATGTCAAACATACCTAATTAGCTTCTATGAGGAGGTTAGTAGGAACTTGGATCAAGGCATCTCAGTGGATGTAGTCTTTTGTATTTTGCAAAGGCTTTAGGTATAGTGCCACATGGAAGACTATTGTGAAAACTAAGGGATACAGGAATTGCAGTAAATATATGCACATGGGTTGAGAGCTGACTAAAAGACAGGAAGCAAAGGGTTGTGGCAAATGGGACATACTCCGATTGGTCTAATGTGGTAAGTGGGGTTCCTCAGGGTTCAGTATTAGGTCGTCTCCTTTTTAACATATTTATTAATGACTTAGAAGTAGGATTGGAAAGTAGTGTCTCCATTTTTGCTGATGACACAAAGTTGTGCAAGGTAATTACATCAGATAATGATTTACTTTTCCTCCAAAGGGATTTACATAAAATAGAGGAATGGGCATGTATTGTAAATGGCAGATGAGATTTAATATGAATAAATGTAAAGTTATACATCTGGAAGGAAAAATAGCAATGCAATGTATAATCTTAATGGAGCAAATCAGATATTGAAAGGGATTTGGGAGTACTTGTGGACAACCACCTAGGTAACAGTGCTCAATGCCAAGCAACAGCTGCAAAGGCAAATAAAATATTAGCATGTATTAAAAAGGGTATAGAAGCAAATATAATTTTGTCACTGTACAAATCCCTAGTACACCCTCATTTATAATATGGAGTACAGTTTTGGCCACCACTTCATAAAAATGATATTTTAGAGCTGGAAAAGGTACAGAGAATGGCTACAAAACTAATAAGAGGAATAAGTTATGAAGAAAGACTAAACAAATTAGGCTTATTTTCTCTAAAAAAAAAGTCGTCTAAGAGTAGAGATAAGTTTACCTTATATAAATACATTCACGGTCAGTATAAAGATTTGTCAAGTGAGCTTTTTGTGCCAAGAGGTTTTCAACTGACACGAGGACATCCTTTGAGGTTAGAAGTAAATGATTCCACCTTAAAGAAAAGGGTTCTTCACAGTAAGGGTGGTTAATCTGTAGGAGATCTTAAAATTTGAACTTGATGGACCTTTTCAACCTCAATTACTATGTAACTATATGTAACTATGTAACTATATATATATATATATATATATATATATATATATATATATACACACGTCTGACTCATAAATGTTTTACTAAGTATACATTTTCTCTAGAACTGGCTTTCTTCTAGACTCCTAGAAACATGGTATCTGGCTGCTACTGTCTTTCACTTTTTTCACCTGTGTGTGTGTGTATATCTCTATCCAAAGTGAGGGCAACTTTCCAGTATGGCTCCTTTCAGCATATGCCTGCTGTATTAAACAGCATTAAGCAAATCCCAGGAGGGATTATGCACAAGCCAGGAACAGACCACTATGTTAAGTTTACTGCCTCTCATCGGTTTCTATTTTATGTATTAGATTTTAAGGGGAGGTAGTTTATCTTAAGTAAAAAGATTTTGAACTATCAACAAAGGACCGCATAGTTCGAACTAGAGCTGGACCATAAAGAAGTCTGAGCGCCGTAGAATTGACGCCTTTGAATTGTGGTGTTGGATAAGACTGCTTAGAGTCCTTTGTACTGCAAGAAGATCCAATAAATCAATACTTCAGGAAATCAAGACAAATTGTTCACTAGAAGGTATGATCATGAGACTGAAGCTCAAATATTTTGGCCATATCATGAGACAGCAGGATTCCCTAGAAAGAAATCTGATGCTGGGAAAGATTGAAGGCACGAGAAGAAGGGGATGACAGAGGCGGAGATGGATAGATGAGATCACTGAAGCAATGAACATGAACTTGATGAAGCTCAGAGTGGCAGTGACTGAGAGATGCAGCTGGCGTGCTGTGGTGCACAGAGTCATGGAGAGTCGGACGTGACTGAGCAATTAAACAACAACAAGTTTATCAAAACAATCATTTACATTTTTGTGGGCAAAAGAAAGACAGAAGCCTCCACCATACAGTAGCACAGTAAATAAATAGTACATTTGTGTTCACATTTGAACATCTAAAATAATTTAAAAAAAATACTGTATTTCACATCTGTAGGCAAAGCCCAGGATAGATTATGCATAAGACAGGAAACCTACCCAATGACAGCTGTTTTACAAGGTTACTGGCTCTCATCAGCGTGGGGCTGGTTTCTAGCCTGTGTAGTATATTTTGTGGGGAGGCAGTTTACTAGAATGCAGTGTAATAATAATAATGATAATAATAGTGTGGCTATGTGCTATGTGGTTATTGACTGTTGTCTGATAACACAATTGATTTTAATACTTGAAATTGAATTATTATTATTATTATTTTATTATTATTATTATTGGTATTATCCTTTATTTATAACATTGTGTAGAATAATTAATTAAACCATTGCTCCCTTACATATATGGTTTTCATATTAAGAAGGTAATGTTTACCCTTTAGTAATGTTAGTAATTTAGTATTAATCACCTGGTAAAATCTGGATATTTCCCATTATAAAAAAGCCATCGCACACTATAGATATGTAACATCAGATATTTTAGCATTCATGACACGTAACCTATTTGTCTTTCTCTGTGACTTTTATTAAGTAAAATGACTCTCTTTGTGTTATTTTCAGAAACACCACAATGGTAAGTGTCCCTGACATAAATTCATTAGAAAATGAGGTAAGTAGGTTATGTGTGACCTAGCTACTAATTATAGATATTTTTATGGTAGTGTCTGTGTGTTTGTGTAGAGTTGTGTGTTGTATAGACATAACATTGTGTATTTGTTCTGTTATCTGCTGTGTTTCTTATAATAAATACTTCACATTTCTTCACTTTCTTTCGGATACAGGAAGACGATTTTAATGAAATGGTAAAGTTATTCTATATATATTAAACTAAGCACACATGCTATATTTTCATTTTAATTGTGTTTAAAATTAATTAGAAGACAGATCTCCTTATAGGTCGCACTTTTTTACCAAATCCCTTAAAATATCCCTAAATTTAACTTTTTGTTATAAAAAGCATTTAAAATAAGTTAAAATATGTATTTATTATCAATAATGACTGGGAAAGAATATTATATTAGGCCTCTGGGTCAGGAATTGTGTTTTTAGTACAAGTCTCATAGTGTTATTAAAATAAATAATACACTTTTACTTCTCTTCAGTTATCTTTTTATGACAAGTATTTCTCCATTGCCTACGGCCACCTATATTCAATGTATTTCCACTAAATAAAATAGTATTGTGATATAATATTTAGATAAAATAACTTACCCCTAAGGCCTCTGGGAAATTACTGGAGCAGCTGCTATTGGAGACAATATTTGGATTTACATGTGTAGTTGATGGATACTGACAACCTTAATGGGAAATAATACGGACATGGCAGTTATGGTTTCCATCTAAATGAATACTGTTATTAACTAATTGTTATTCTTTTTATAGATGACAGGAATTAAAGAAATAAAGAGTAAGTATTTCTGTGTTGTGAGGAGCCAGGTTTCTTATTATTATATCTAAGATTTATTGTATATAATACCTATTACCATACAGTACTCTCTTGAATATGACTGTAACACCATGGTGACACAGACCATTATTTTTCAATGTCAAAGTAATACTGTTATCTATTATTTTACAAAGTGCATTTGTAACAGCTCAGCTTCATAACTTTGCAATTTTAAGCACAAGCATAAACAACTATTCAATTTATTCAAATTAAAAATATTGATCTTTTATGCAAAAAGTTAGTTTAAAAATATCTGGTTTATCCAACATACTGGAATTCCTCTAACTTTTATAAACAATGATAGATTATGGAGCCAATGTCACTGCCGCCATCTAATTGCTGCAGAGCTTTTGTGGCAGAGTGTGGGGAAATGTCCTCCCAACTAGTTTAGTTTTCTCACAAAAGACCAACTTTCCATAAATCATAATAAATTAAAAATGATTTATACTAATCATAACTACAGTACATGTATGAGTGCTTGATTACTACAGTGGATCGTTTATATGGGCTGGCTTTTATAAAAGATAATACAATAGCCATTTGTTTATTTATTTCTGATTTGTCAGTAATATACAGCACATGTAATAACTGTCCAACTTAGGCGCACAATAGCCTAGTGATTAATATGTTTAATGGGATTATTGGTCAGTGTGGGATGAAATGGACCTTGATTATTCAGGGTTTATAGATGTGTTGGAGATTGATATTAAGGCTCATTTGTGACCATATCTATTTTATTCTGCAGAGATAATTCTCAAAAAAGAACGCTAAGCAGAAACTTAATGTTTTAAATTCGTCATTAAAACCACAATTTAACCCACATGTCAATCTCATATAAATTACTGACCCTTTTACTTAATATCCATAAATTATAGACCAAATTGTTCCATTCTAAGTGTCACAAGAAATGTCCCTTTATGGCCCAAAACCATAATATCCTGGTCCCCCTGACCCATGGACTCTTTTTGGGGGAGGCACTAGCCCATGTGATTACCAACCTCAAGGGTTATTACAATGGATTTGAGACTTGGTTTAAGGGATTGTGACAATTTTTACATGTATGTGTAGTGTAATGTTGAGCCTCAGCCCCTGCTTATGTACCCGGGATCTCCAAGAGGCTTTTCTGTGAGTATTTGGGTCTAATAGGATCAAAGTTGTATGTTATAGTGTTTATTTAGTCGTAATGATTGTAGTGTTTTATTTCATGAGTTAGTAGCAGTAGTAATTTCTATACTGTGCAGCAACAATGCTATTTATAAAGTAGAGATAGCTAATCTGAGTACATTGAAGAGTTCAGGATGAGAGTAAAGAAATCCATTGTATTATATTTCTGCCATCTTTGTATTAGTTATCCATGATACTTAAATTTCTCATGGCAAAGTTATTATTTACTACTCAGAGATTCTGGCACCACTAGCCACTTGTCACCCCTACCATAGGCAGTTCCTGGATCTTTACATCAGAAGAAACAAGATATTTTATTCAGGATGATGACTAGTTAATTAACCCCATGTGATGATTCAGCCTTGTAAGAGGGGATCAGTATGGGAGAGAAATATGGGGATTGAGAAGGAAATTAAAGTGATGAGTATAACGTTTAGAAGTTCTTAATATTTTATACAATTATTATTACTGGTTATGTGGCATAATAAGATAGCGTTACAGTCATAATCCATATAACATTTCTTTACCCTGTCCGGTGGTATGATTATGTCAGTATTTACAATGTTAAAGTGGTGCATTCAAAAATAATAACACAATTAGACCACCTTTAGACACCATTACCCCTTCCCCTCTTCTCTACCCTTTTCCCCTTCTCCCCTATCCTTCTCTTCTTCCCCTATCCTCCACCCCCTTCCTTTTCCCCCTTATCCTTCTCCTCCCTTTTCTCCTTATCGTCCTCCTCCTCAATTCTCCCCCTTCCGTCCTATCCTTCTCCTCAGTTTTGCCTTATTTTTCTCCTTTTCCCCCTTATCTTCCTCCTCATTTTCCCTTCTTCTCCTAATTTCCCCCTTCTCCTCCTCTTTTTCCCTTGTCCTCCTAATTTCCCCCTTATCCACCTTCTCCTTTTCTCCCTTATCCTCTTTCCTTTCCCCCATCATCCTCCCTACTTCCCCCTCTCCAATAACCTCCCTGTCCCCTTTCCCCTCTCTTCTTACTATCATCCAATAAGCTCCTGCTGCTGATCCCTCCCCTGCAGCGCATCTTCTTGCTGTCACCAGGACCGACATATGCTAATGATGTGACGTCACATTCTCTTAGTTTGCCATCTAGTTTTCTCTCTTCCATATAGACTGTTATTGTTGGGATCTCCTATATATATATTGTCATGATTTAATTGTTTAAGGACTCATATTGTCAGTGGTTTGTGAATATGTCCAAGGGAGCATGACATTGTTGCATTGGGATTATGTGTTATTGTGCTGTTATATGTTGCCTGTACATGGTTATTATGTATCCTAGGTATAATATATTATGAGGGAAAATGTTATATAGAACATATGTGGAATTGGTAGAAATGCTCTGGATAGAAGTTAGCTGCAGATCATTGCACACTCAAACATGCAGACCTTGGGTCAAGACAGATGCATGTGCTTCAAGTGGTCCTGGGCAAACACTTGAGTTTAACATAAAGGTTATCTAATGAATGTGATCTCAAGAGCTTTGATAGCCCAAGGTTGCAAGCCAGATGGTCTGACATCACACATACACCAATGTACACAAGGGTGTGGTATTGGAGAGTATAAATATGTTGTTTTGTTCATTCAATAAAGGTTGCAATATAGTTTTCACATAAACAAGGTGTGAGACTATTTCTGTGTGTTGTATCCTGACTTGGGGAGTGGTCTTGCTATGGGCCACTAAGTAACCTGGATCCAGTATTCTCTGCCTGTAGCTTTTGGGCCTTGCAATCTTCAGAAGCCATCTTTTGTGCCACAGAGATCAGGAAGTACACGATTCTGCTGGGGTAGGTTTGAACTAGGTTCATATCAAGCCCCCTTGAAGAAGCAGATCGTGACATTTGGCTGGCAGCGGTGGGGATCTCTTTATAAAACACAGAAGGATGGCAGCTTATGAAGAGATGTCTGCAGCAGAGGAGGAGGAAGTGTCCAGACGGTATCAAAGATGGATGGAGGTAATGCCTGCAGGTTTTACTAAGGATCAGCAGAGGGAACTCCGGATACAAATCACACAGGAGGTAAAGGGGAACAGGAGAAGGGTAAGCAATGGCCCTGTCTCAGCTCCTGTGGAGGGGAAGTGCTTATCCCCAGTAGAGATAGAGAATGTTCTGGTGACTGGAAAGGACTGTAGAGGAATAGGCCTTCTAAATAAATGGATGGCATTCCTGGGACTATGGCCAGGTCACAGGCTAATGGAATGGCTGGAAGAATTGGTATATGAGGAGGTTGCCCTGGAAGATCAATATGCTTATTGGGTTGGACCTGTTGGGATACATCATCATTTTTCATTGGGGTTGGAAAAGGCACTTTGGGACATAGTACATGGGGATCCGGACTGTGGCTTGGGGACAGAGAAAAGAAAGCTGTGTCTGTTTGCCAAGCGCTGTCACATGCTGGGACTGGAGACAGGCTCTCATACAGCTAAATTACTTTGGCCTTTGATCCAACAGGAGCTACAGCTGGAGGTGGATTATATAGAATTACTGGATGAAGCATCCCTGGATGGTTGTTGGCCAGCCAGCTGGGAGGGCTCATGCCAGTCAGGCATGGAACAGAACCACCTAACAAGTACTACAGAGACCCAGCTAAATATTGCTGAGGCTGGGTCAGAAAATAAATGTATGGACTGGGGGGAGAATTTTGATATCCATGATTCTCAAAATAACAAGGATGCCGGCATCCATGGGGGGGACTGGGAAGAGGAAGAACTGGTCCCTATCTTTAGGGGGCTAAGTCTCACCCAGTTAGAGGAAGGGGGACAGGGCCAAACCACAGCAGTGCCAGGCCCAGGGGAAGAACTGGGGAAGAGCTACTCTGCTCCTAGTGTAAGAGAAGAACCTAATGAGCACTGGGCCCTACCATTTGACTGTGGAAATTGTAGAGAGGTTCCTTGGATGACCATTGTCCAGGAGCAAGCCACAGACCCTGGAGCAGAAACAAAAAGTAGCCCTGTTCTTCAGCCTGAACAAGAGGCAGTAGCTGATGCTTCTCAAGGGCTGCCTGTAACTACACACCAGGCAGTCTCAGATGGAGAGAGTCAGGAGGTTCCACCTGAGGATCCAGAGACCAAAGAGCCAGAGGGTACCCCAGATTGTGATTTGTCTCCTGGTATCCCTACAATGACTCCCCTGCAGCTGCCCAAAGACACTGGCTGTGTACCTGTAACCCTGGAAAGAAGGGGCCATTGGCCAGGCTTGGTGGGAGAAAGGTTGGCTACTGAGCCACAACAGCTTGTATCAGAACTGCCCATTAATCCAGCATGGATGCCACCAGTGAATGTCACTAGCCCATGTTGCAACTCCCGTATCCCAGTTTATTCAGGAGAAAGATCAGGCCTGACAAAGGGAACCTTGTACTCTTCAATTTTACCCATGGGACAGAGTGCTGATCCAGAATCGGCAGGACAGGAGGTCTCCCTAGCCTGGAAGGAAAGGGCTTTGCTGGGTAAGGATCCTCCCAAATTTATGCTGGACTTACTAGCTGGGATGTACTGTTTCCCCTGGACTACCTTGAAGGGTCCTCCATGGCAGTTGTCTTATAAGTCTCCCCAGGGGCTTGGGAAAGTCACAAGGCCACTGGGAAGGAGCGAGTATTCGCCCTGGACAGGGGGAGGCAGGGTACCCAGAGAGCCACTGAGGCTATCACATGGATGGACTTTCCAGACAGGAGGACAAGTAAAAGCAGTATAGCTAGAGAATTATCCGTTAGGATGATCCTCTATGCTATACTAGAAAGGAAGGGGGAGAAGTTGTCATGATTTAATTGTTTAAGGACTCATATTGTCAGTGGTTTGTGAGTATGTCCAAGGGAGCATGACATTGTTGCATTGGGATTATGTGTTATTGTGCTGTTATATGTTGCCTGTACATGGTTATTATGTATCCTAGGTATAATATATTATGAGGGAAAATGTTATATAGAACATATGTGGAATTGGTAGAAATGCTCTGGATAGAAGTTAGCTGCAGATCATTGCACACTCAAACATGCAGACCTTGGGTCAAGACAGATGCATGTGCTTCAAGTGGTCCTGGGCAAACACTTGAGTTTAACATAAAGGTTATCTAATGAATGTGATCTCAAGAGCTTTGATAGCCCAAGGTTGCAAGCCAGATGGTCTGACATCACACATACACAAATGTACACAAGGGCGTGGTATTGGAGAGTATAAATATGTTGTTTTGTTCATTCAATAAAGGTTGCAATATAGTTTTCACATAAACAAGGTGTGAGACTATTTCTGTGTGTTGTATCCTGACTTGGGGAGTGGTCTTGCTATGGGCCACTAAGTAACCTGGATCCAGTATTCTCTGCCTGTAGCTTTTGGGCCTTGCAATCTTCAGAAGCCATCTTTTGTGCCACAGAGATCAGGAAGTACATGATTCTGCTGGGGTAGGTTTGAACTAGGTTCATATCAAGCCCCCTTGAAGAAGCAGATCGTGACATATATATTTTTTTTTTTTACTTTTTATTATTTTTCTACTTTTTCAACTTCTGTCTTTTTCTGATATTCACCTTTTGTTTTCACCTCTCTTCTTCAGTCTTTCATTTCTAATAAATCAGTAATTGACATTTTTATTCCAAATACTCCATTGAAATCTCTTACAGAGGAAGATACAGTGCATGTTGCACCATAACTTATATATCAACATCACTTGTATTATCAGCTCTACATGCAAACATTCCATAATAGGTACAATTGATCAGCTATTGCAGGCTATGGTGACATGTCCTATTTAAATTTATTTTCAAGCCATCAAAATCACTTCTAACAATATTTGCCTGTCTGTCCATATCAGCATATTTATCACACAGTCACAAATGTGCAATACATACACAGACTCACACCCACACACCCGTACAATGTTGGTCAGTGACTGTTGTCTGACAATTTCAATTTAATTTCAGATCTGAACATGAGAAATTAATTCTGGTGGTACACAAGCCCCCCTTACCACTAATGTGTGTGTGTGTGTGTTGTTAGTGACTGCCTATGTGTGGTGTGTTATTAGTGACTACTTGTGGTGGTATCTGCCTTTGTATGCTATGTTGGTCTGTGCTTGTGAGTTCTTCCCTGGTCTGTCTCTTCTTTTTGTGTGTTGTGATGTTTTTGTTGAGATCACTGCTTATATCAGGTCCATGTTTATTATTATTATTATTATCCTTTATTTATAATCCTTAATTTATAATATTATGTAAAATAATGAATCAAAACATAGTTCGCTTACATGTATGATTTTTATATTAAGAAGGTAATATTTACCCTTTTAGTATTAATCACCTGGTAAAATCTGGATATTTCCCATTTTAAATAAACCATCACACACTATAGATATTTTCCATCAGATATTTTAGCATGCATGACACGTAACCTATTTATTTATTTCTGTGATTTTTATTAAATCACTCTCTTTGTGTTATTTTCAGAAACACCACAATGGTAAGTGTCCCTGACATAAATTCATTTGCAAATGAGGCAAGTAGCTTATGTGTGACCTATCTACTAATTATAGATATTTTTATAGTAGTGTCTGTGTGTTTGTGTAGAGTTGTGTGTTGTATAGACATAACATTGTGTATTTGTTGTGTTATCTGCTGTGTTTGTTATAATAAATACTTCACATCTCTTATTTCTTTCAGAAACAGGAAGAAATTGTAAAGTTATTCTATATATATTAAACTAAGAGCAAATGCTATACTTCTACATTAAATGTATTCAGAAATAATTAGAGAAGAGATCTCCTTACAGGTCTCACCTTTCTACCTAAATCCCTAATCTGAAAATTAATTAAAACTTAACTTTTATTATAAAACTCATTTAAAATAAGTTAATATATGTAAAATATGTATTTATTATCAATAATGACAGGGAAAGAACATTATATTAGGCCTCTGGGTCAGGAATTGTGTTTTTAGTACAAGTCTCATAGTGGTATTAAAATAAATAATACACTTTTACTTCTCTTCGGTTATCTTTTTATGACAAGTATTTCTCCATTGTCTAAAACCACCTATATTCAATGTATTTCCACCAAATAAAAGAGTATCATGATATAATATTTAGATAAAATAACTTACCCCTAAGGCCTCTGGGAAATTACTCGAGCCGCTGCTATTGAAGACAATATTTGGATTTACATGTGTAGTTGATGGATACTGACAACCTTAATGGGAAATAATACGGACATGGCAGTTATGGTTTCCATCAAAATTAATACTGTTATTAACTAATTGTTATTCTTTTTATAGATGACCGAAATTAAAGATCTAAAGAGTAAGTATTTCTGTGTTGTGAGGGGCCAGGTTTCTTATTATTATATCTAAGATTTATTGTATATAATACCTATTACCATACAGTACGCTCCTGAATATAACTGTAACACCATGGTGACATAAACTATTATTTTTCAATGTCAAAGTAATACTGTTATCTATTATTTTACAAAGTGCATTTGTAACAGCTCAGCTTCATAACTTTGCAATTTTAAGCACAAGAATAAACAACTATTCAATTTATTCAAATTGAAAATAGTGATCTTTTATGTGAAAAGTTAATTTAAAAATATCTGGTTTACCAAAAATACTGGAATTCCTCCAACTTTTATAAACAATGATAGATTATGGAGCCAATTTCACTGCCGCCATCTAATTGCTTTAGAGCTTTTGTGGCAGAGTGTGGGGAAATGTGCTCCCAACTAGTTTAGTTTTCTCACAAAAGACCAACTGTCCATTAATCACAATAAATTAAAAACTGATAAATGTATACTGATCATTACTACTTTAGATATATGTGTGCTTGATTATTACAGTGGATCGTTTATATGGGCTGCCTTTTATAAAAGGTAATACAATAGCCATTTGTTTATTTATTTTTGATTTGTCAATAGCCTAGTGATTAATATGTTTAATGGGATTATTGGTCAGTCACATGTGGGATAAAATGGACCTTGATTATTCAGGGTTTATAAAGGTGTGAAAGATTGATATTTAGGCTCATTTGTGACCATATCTATTTTATTCTGCAGTGACTATTCTCCAAAAAGAAGAGTAAGCAGAGACTAAATGTTTTAATTCATTATTAAAACTACAATGTAACCGCACATGTCAATCTTATATAAATTACTGATCCTTTCACTCAATATCCATAAATTATAGACCAAATTGTTCCTGGCATTGCCATTCTTATCCATTGTAACACACTCGGTCACTTCTCAGTGTCACAAGAAATGTCACTTTATGGCCCAAAACCATAATGTCCTAGTCCCCCTGACCCATGGACTCTTTTTTGAGGCACTAGCCCATGTGATTACCAATCTCAAGGATTATTACAATGGGTTTGATACTTGGTTTAAGGGACTATGACAATTTTTACATGTATGTGTAGTGTAATGTAGAGCCTCAGCTAATGTATTCTTCATAGATGATGTGTATCGCTTTAACACGCACATCTGCTGGGACTTTCTATCTCATCTATGGAGAATGAATGAGTTGCTGCTCCGACAATTGGTGAATTGTGACAAGAGATATGTGTTAGTGGGCCGAGCTCACATTCCTATGTAATTTGGCTCTGGGTTTTGATACCTTTTACAGAAAGGAGAGAACATAGGTCTGGAATCACGTGATCCCTCATACTTCCCATGATGCATACATGCTATCTCACTACAACCTATTACTCCTTCTATGGAAAGTCACACACTGTGCTCCTTCTATGCATAGTCACTCACAGATTACCATTCCTTCCTGTATATAGAGACTTCATATGTCTGTATTATTACCTATAGACACTCCTTTGTTAGGTAGGTCCATCCACTCCACATAGGTCACACTGAGGATGCTGTCTTTATGTTTATCTACACATATGACTCCCTGTCTCTGATCCCTCTGTGTAAATCCATATAATACTTATATCCTCTGTGCAGACTCACACATAGAGGACCCCAAACACTATGGTCAAACACATGTCCCTCATGTTTAGTTTCGTAATCTTCTTAATTTCTTTTTCATCACAGAAAACACAAATAGCAACGTGAGTGTCCATGTGTTGTTCCTCTTTATTGCTATTTGTCTTTGACCCATTCCCAGGACTGCTTCTTGAAAAGATTTTCTTATCTGTGTCATATGATATAAGAGCGACCATTCTCTATGTGTGAGGTTTCTTTCTTTCTTATAGGTTAAACAGCAGTGTCCCCAAGGACGAAGAGTGAGTATCCTCTAAATGAGGCCTTGTCTGTGTACCTTCGCATGTGTATATTTATATATGTATAAATGTATATATAGATAGATAGGTCACTGGATGCTGAGGTCTTCTATCGTCTTTTTTCATATTTTGCTTCTTACTTTTTCTGACTTTTTTTCGCACCTTTCTTTGACTTTTGTGAGATTTTTACCTCAAGTTGGTTATAGAAGTCATCTAATAAATTATTTATAAATGAAGTATATAGTATTACAAACCCAAAGATTTATATTCCAGTATCTGTTTTTTTATTGAAGCCCAGAGCTGTGCCCAGTGATCACAAAGTGAACACAAAGTTCAGGTTTTTGGCTTCTCTCTTTTGTCTATAAAATAGACAGAGATATCTAAACGCTCTTCATCTTAAGGGCTTCAACCAAAAGTTACAAGACACAAGTCCTTTCCCTGGTACCTTTGGCTAGAGCTCCATGACACTGGTATTAAACATTGCTAGGAAGGAGCTGTCACCATCCTCCCTATCCATCTCACCCAGGAGAGACAGCTGCCAATTCTGTCCTACTAAACCAGTCCCAAACCCATCACAACAAAGACCACCTCTGGCCTTCAGAAGTTAGTGGGTGGTGCATCATTACAAATATTGTGAGCCAAAAAACAAAACAGTGTCACTTTTAAAAGAAAATGATATAATTTCACCTTCTCCTCCACATCTTAAGTGCATGAGGAATATACTTGTAACAGGACTCCCTTCTGCAAAAAGTGCTAGGAGTGCACATGAAGTGCTAAATGCTTAAGGGGCATATATAGTGACTCCTAACCCTAATAAACCACTAGGGTAACCCTCTAACTCATCTATGAAGAAGTTATCAGCTGGTGCTACAAAACTGGTGAGCTTGTGGGGATAGATTTTATAGAATGGGCCAACCTAGATGGGCCAAACCTATGACATGCCGTGTTTCTATGTCTAGGACAATAAGATGGGATAGATTTTGAGCGAGTTTACCATTGCTACATAAGCTATATGATACTTGTATACCTCCAGTCCACCAGTCTAATCTAGCACAATCAATGTCACATCATACACAATACAATAAAACATAGATCTGAGGAAAGACAAAAACCATAGCAGCATGCAATATGCCCATTATATATAATCTATTGTGCATTTAATTGAAGGCTACGAAGAGATGCCGACAAAATATCTGCCCCATATACTAGGTATGTCATAGGAATGAGGCTAAATGATCTATAATTACCAAGATCATATAACGTGAAAATACCCAGGATTAACCTTTTATATTAGATACAGAACAAATGAAAGTTGTACCTGGGTAAAATTAATTTAAAAAAAACAGCATGGAGTCTAAAAAAAATGGCCTCCTTACCATCCCCTCTGCCCCCTACATATGCTTTATATGTTCTTATAATGTTATTTTTACCCACTAGTTTCCCATGCTTTCATTGTCCAATTCCTGGAGAGAAACCACGGAGTTTAGAAATGGCAGTTATGAGAAATAATGAGACAGTAATTAAACTAATTAAATTACAGGAACAGCCACAGGAATGGGATATGGCCATCGCTGAGGCTCTTCGTATGTGGGACGTAAACAATGAGTAAGTAGTGATAAAGGAAACCAGTACATGGAGCTTCCATATATAAAGAGTGAGGATTAGAAGGTGTGGAAGAGAGTGAGCGATTGAAGAAAGAGTGTCAGAGAATAGTGGAGATGAATCCAAAAAAGAAAGACGTAATAAAAAATATAGTTATATTTTATATATTTCTACTTTTCATTATCATATATTATATATAAATTTTCTGATGCAGACATGGGTGTTGGAACTGGGGGGATGGGGGGGGGGAATCTTCCCAGATCTTTCTATGTTTGTATGTATGGATATATAAGCTATTTTACCATCTGTGTCTACAATGAACTGTATACCCCCATAATTATTCTGGCTCCTACTCCCCTGGATGCAGATAATAAAAAAAAAAATAGATATTTAAAAAAGTTTATCTATTGAGTTAAATAATGAGAATATTGGGGTGATGAGAGCTTGAAAGAAGTTGTTTCCACTCAAAGTGTTTACAGATTTAGTACATAGACACAGATATAGGCCCTCATTCAATAGCAATTTTGACAATTGAATAGGGGTCTAAATAAGCACATCACATATATTTTTTAAAGAAGTTTTTAGTTATTAAGCATCTATCCAAAAGCAAGGTTTTCACTAACGAAAAACTTCTTAAAAAAATTATATATGTTATGTGATTATTTTGATCCCTATTGAATTAGCAAAATCGCAATTGAATATGGGCCATAGTGTGGGATGAGGGAATAAGAGACTGACAATGATTTTATGGTGCAATATCACTATGAGATATAGAAAGGTGGTATGTGTGGTAGTAAGAGGAAAAAATACAATATATAATGAAGTTATAAAGAGAAATAGGAAGACTTATAGGGAGATACAGAACAATACAGTATGTTATATTAAAACATTATTTGGAGCAATATAAAGTCATTTGTGTTTAATACTATGGCTTTTAGCTTGGTGTTTTTAGATTTTTAAATGTTCTCATTGTATTGCAGAGGGCACTGAAGATGGGTGAAAGGTGAAGGAGTAACATTCACTTTGAAGGTTAACTATTTTTAGATCACCATTAATTTACATTCCTTTTTTATTATTTTAAATAAACATGCAAAGTATAAATATATAAAAAAAAAAAGTAACAAAAAAAAAAAGGGGGGGAAGTGGGAAATGTTAATTAAGGATCTCAACCAATATATTATTTGGAGCAATTTAAAGTAACCTGTGCCCAATGGACGTCCAGGACCAACTAGGACCAGATACCATACCAAGGAGTTTAAAACAAATGCAGCACCCCCGCCACTAGCAAGACCAATGGTCTAAGCACCGCCAACCACCTCCATGGCCTGAATAATACACTATCTTAAAGTGAAAAGAAACAAAGACACCCCTATCTCTTTGAGATGGACCCCATCCTTCAAGTAATATTCCCAAGCGGCTGGGACCTCCAAATCCTTATGCCTAATAGAGAAACCCCCAAACTTTCTCACAAATGATGCTATTATTTTATTAACCCTGAGTCTGGCCCTATCCAACCACTTGTGGTCATTCGTACTCTGGGCGTAATCTGTGACCACACTATTAACAACCCTGGAAATAGCTCAATAAGCCTCAAAATATCCTTTTTCATGAGACAAATAAGCTCCAAATCGTTAGCCCCCACGTGCAGATCCAGAATCTCTGGGGGAAGGGGATACCCTTGCATAACCAAACACCTTCTCTACCACTTGACCCATTTACCTTCCCCGAAAACCGAACCATTTCACTAAAGCTTCCTCGGGGAAACACAACTGGCGACCATTATGCTTAATTGCCACCGACCTCCGGGCCCAATATACAAATGAATGTCCCATAATCCAAAACTGTACCAGAGACCCTTAAAGAAAAGAAATACAACTACATAACATTTCAGACTTTTAATCACAAAATTAACAGCCATCACAATGCATGTACTCGGGCAGTTATCGACTCCTATTACCCTTCACCATTTCCCCAGCCTTTAATAACCCAAACTCCAAAGATGATCCGGAAAGTTCGTCAGTATTGCGTCTGCAGTCAGATCTGCGAGCACATTCTTTTTTCCCGCTATATGGGAAGCCCTGATCAATATGTTGAGTTGTAAGCATTGCAATACCAAATGCCTCAGCAGCCAGACTACTGGAGGCGAAGAGGCAGTGATTGAGTTGATTGCCTGGACCACGCTAAGGTTGTTGCAGTGAAATATTACATGTTTGTCTTTTAAACTATACCCCCATAACATTACTACTACTACTATTGGGAATAATTCTAAAAAAGTCAATTTTTTTGTTAAACCACAATGAAACTCGCAATGAGCACCAAAGGTCCTCAGAGTAGAAAAAGCTTTACATTGTATGGCAAACCGCATTGCCATAACTTCAAATTTTATTGCCCCGTCATTTTGGCAGGCATTTCGCTAGTTACAAGGTTTATTGCATATAATAGCTATTACAACACAGTTTTATATTGAATATAATTGTAACTCCATACCGACACATACCATTTATATTATTTTTCAATGTAACAGAAATATTATTATCTTTTATTTTACAAAGTGCATTTCATAAGTTTGTAGAAGTAAGCATCGGTATAAACAACTTTTTAACATTAATTTCGGAGGAAAACTTTGATCATTTGTGAGAAAGTTGAACTAAAAATAGCTGGTTACTCAAGACTTTGAGGTTGGAATTCCTCCCAACTTTTATTAATAGTATTTTTAGTTCTATATGTTTGGAAGACTGATATTGGGAGTCACTTCTTACTATATTTATTTTATTCTACTGACAACAAGGAGAAGAAGAAAAGTGCACGAAAAGTAGATGCAGTTGGTTTGAATTGCTAATTAAGACATCAAGTTAACTGCATATATCATTTAATATCTGGTCCTTCAATATCACATCAATAAATACTGCATCAAACTGTTTCTAGCATTGCCACCATATCCCACTGTAACATACAGCGGCACTCCCTCCTTTTTCACACATAAGAACTGAATGGAGCCGTGTCATAGCCACTTACTTCATTATTACAACACACTCCATTGCTATATAACATATTGTATCTCTGGTGCACACACATGACCCTCATACTGTCAATATTGGTCAGTTTAACACCCAACATGTTTAACTATACTATATTTATTTTATTCCATAGCCATGAAGGCCAAGATTAGCAAAAAAATAAAAAAAATATGAATTGTAAGTAGATTCAGAAGGTTTTGAATTGCTGATTAAAACCTCCAGATAACTGTAGATATCATGTAATAAATGTTCCTTCCACATCATATAAAATTATTACTAGCATTGCAGCTGTATCCCACTGTAACATACAATGACACCCCCTCCTTATTCCCACATAAGGACAGAGTGGAGCTTTGTTGTAGCCCCTTACTTCATTATTACAACACATGTATGTTTTATTTTATATTAAGAAGCTAATATTAACCCTTTTGGTATTAATCACCTGATAAAATCTGGATGTTCCTCATTATTAAAACCATCTCACACTAGATATTTCACATCAGAAACGTTCGCATTCATGACATGTAACCTATTTATCGTTCGCTGTGATTTTTATTGAGGTAAAGGACTCTCTTTGTGTTATTTTCAGAAACAACACATCACCAGATGCCGACAACGAACGTGAAAGTGAAGTAACTTGTGTGTGACCTATCTTGTAATTATAGATATTATGTAGTGTCTGTGCAGAGTTGTGTGTCTGACACAGTCATTGTTGTATAGACATAACATTGTGTATTTAATGTTATCTGTTTTGTTTGTTACAATAAATACTTCACATCTCTTCTGTCTTTCAGATGAACATCAGATGGCACAGTATTAAAATAAACACAAATACTATATTTCCAAATAAATCGAAGACATCTGTATTAAACGTATAACATTATTGTTATTTATATAGCTGGGCAGGCTCTTCCTGCATTGAAAGGTTAATGAATCCCATGACAGCATC
>CM050170.1:86740659-86871397 GCA_027410445.1 Discoglossus pictus
AGAACAATTAAACAGTAAAAAGTCTATCTCAACAATTATCATAACACAGATATTAATAATAATAAATAGTCCTTTGTAAACAAAGATATGGATCTGGTGAGCAGCTGTTCTTCTGAAATTACCTTAGATTGCTTTAAACTGCTTTCAGGTGGACTTCTATGGGATATGTTGGTCTGCAGTATGCTTTAAAAGTATCTTAGATTGCTTTAAACTGCTTTCAGGTGGACTTCTATGGGATATGTTGGTCTGCAGTATGCTTTTAAAAGTATCTTAGATTGCTTTAAACTGCTTTCAGGTGGACTTCTATGGGATATGTTGGTCTGCAGTATGCTTTTGAAAGTATCTAATTGCCCTTGAGGTGGCATGGGTTAAAGTGTTTATGTGGGACAGCCCTACTGTATGGTCGGACAGATGGTAATGTCAGCCATATTGTTCAGACGTGCCATGTCTGACGGTTGAAACCATCAAAGAATCGGAGGCCCCGCCCAGGAAGCACAAGATGACGTGCTAACCCGGGTTTTTCCCGCCGTGGAACCCTGCAGCTCACTGAACAGCATCTTCACACTCCCTCACACCATGAGGAGAGACCGGCAGTCTCCGGAGCACTGACGCAGCCTGCAGCAGAGACAAGCTGCTGGGGATCGTGTAGACCATTAATTGCTACATACCGAAGGCGCGCTGGTTTACGGGGGGACAGCCTCAGAAGCTGGTGATATCAGCGCTGCAGAGAGCCGGCCCTCCATGGACTGGCAAACCTGAGAGCTGCTGCAGAACTGGTCTGCCACAGGTTTCAGCCGCCTCTCTTCTTTCCCGGTGACCAAACAGAACCAAGCTGCGTACCCATGAAGGTGAACATAGTGAGAGGTAACAACTGGTATGTGTGAAGCAGAGACTGGGGCTGGAGATATGGAGCTACGGGCGGTAAGGCTGTGTTGATACAACACTACTCATTAGCATTTGGGTAAAAGGGCCTACAGCCCACAGAGACACTCACTATACTCAGTTGCCTTTAACTTAAAAGAACACTTCTTACAAGAACATTGACATAATACATCAGCCAGTACCCCCCTCCTGAGAGACACAAGGGTCTGAATGCTACTGAAAAGTACCCTAAAGAGTTGTAAAGCTCTGAGTGGAAAGGAGAATTAAGAAAAGGATCTGAGTCCTTTTTCTTTTCTTTTCTTTTTTTTTCCTGATATCATCTTTGTGATGTATACCCCAGAGGTGGTCACCTGTGAGAGCAATATTTCGAGTGATTACAGCTGAGCCGTGGGCTGGAGATTTGGAATCACAAAAATTAAAGCTGTGTTAAAATAGTCACATGAGAAAAGGGGCCCAAAGCCCAAAGAGATATGCATTAACTTCAGATACCTACAATTTAACTCAATGAATACTTTTTTGGTAGACTGACACAGTACATCATTCAATAATTTTCTCCTGAGAAATTTAAGGGTCTAAATGTCAAAGGAAACCATCCTGAGAGAAGCAAAAGCTCTGCTGGGAAAAAGAGATCTAAGAGAAGGCTCTTTAAGCCACCTTTTGACATCAACGGTGTTACATATCTCTGAACGGGATTTCTGTGAGATCAATACCCAGAGTGCTCACAGTTGAGTCTGGGGGCTGTAGTTTTTGCAGCCGGTAATCCAAGGCTGAATAAGCACTACTCATGAGTTTATGGGCAAAAAGGCTTATAGTCGAAGAGACTATTACTACCTGCAGTGGTCCATAATATCAAAGATCACCCACTACAATTCTTTGTTTCAATATTTCAGCTAGTAACCTCCTACTATGATAGAGCAGAATGTGAAGGCTAGTGAATTAACATCTTGAAGAGAACTAAAGGATTTGAGTTGAAAAGAGACCTAAGTGAAGATCTTTGGACATTTCTATATTATTCTAGAGAAGGGTACTGTTTATAGTTTAAAAAAAGGGGGGAAAGGAAGAGGGAAAAAAAAAAAGGAAAAAAAGCCTGGGGAGAAATATCTAGGTTTAAGCGCTGAATGCCCTTTGATAGAAGTTATTTAATTGAAGTAGGGAAAATGTGAAAATACAGTTTGAAGGTTTTAGTATTAGACAATTTAAATAACTTGATAAAAGTGGGTAATAGTTCCACATGGTATAAATATACTTGAAAGGTACATTTAAGGAGTCATAGGACCAACTACTATTAAGGAAATATTTAATACTCTTAATGGTACTAAAATGCTCTTTGTTCTATTTATAGTTCCTCCTATTAATTGATTACCTTTTCCGGACTGTGTATTGTTGGTTGAATCCCCTAAATAGTGGACCTATATTTTAGGTTTTATAGTCTACAAATATTGGATTAAGTCTTGTCATACTAAGGATTAAAAGAGATATAAAATAATTAAAAAAAAAAAAAACGGGTAAAGCAAGGTGGTTACAGTGTTAGAAAGAAAGAGGAAAGGGGAAAAGAATTTAAAAAAAAATGAAAGGGAATCTAATTAGAAACCACAAAAATAATCACGATAAGAGATAAAGAACCTAACCAAACATAAGTAAAAAGTAAAATTAAGAAACAACTTGCTAATAATCAAACCGCAAACTCAACCTCTTTTTTTTTTCCCCGAAAGGGAATTCTGGAGCCTCAAATTCTTCTCATTTAGACTCGACCATACAAAGTCAGTCCCCTCCCTCAGCAGAAAAAAATAAACTATCTACAAATGAGGAATCCTCAGACACAATTAGTGTACAAGAGGAAGAAGTACTAACGACATCTGTAATGAAAAGGCTTTTTAATGAGTTTCAATCTACTTTAAAATCGGACTTTGCACAAGAAATTCAACTAAATAAATCAGCTATTTCTAGTCTTTTAGAAAGAGTAGAAGAGTTAGAATCCAATCAAGAGATTCTGATTAAAGAGTATCAAAAAGTAGTTAAACATTCCCTTGATTTGGAACATAAAATAGAATTTACTGAAATTAAAAGGATTCAACAAGAGGATTTTTCCAGACGAAACAATTTGGGAATTTCGGAATCTTTGTATGCTGAAGAATTAGCAGCATTTATAACGGCCTTTCTCTCACATTTAGTACCTCCTAGTAAACCATGGATTAATATTTTGGATAGGATTCCGTTACCAAAAGATTTTAAAGGGGAAAACGTTAATAATTGTTAAAATAAATTTTTACGAATATAAAGGAGCAGTTCTAAAGGCATTATGGCAGAAATCTAAATTTGATTCCCCTTTTGAAAAATTAGCTATATTCACAGATCTTTCCGGGCATACTTTAACAAAACGTAGGAGATTTATTGAAATTACCAAAGCTTTAAGAAGGGAGAAAATAATATATAAATGGGGATTTCCCACAAAATTAATTATCTAAAAAGACAACCGGAAGATAATGGTAAGCTCAGTACGAGAAGGGGAAATGTTATTAAAGGAATGGAAGATTTCATTCACAGAATCAGTCAGGGATAAAAGCTCAGAAGCAGGCTTATAGAATGAAAAAAGAAGTAATTGTAGGACAGTTAAAACGCAATCTGATTTGGACTGGGCAGGGAGGGGATAGGGGACTGAGGAGAGATGGAAAGGGGTAAGACACTTTAAAATAGGGGGATGAGAGAAGAGGAAACGAAAGAAATTGGAAGTTTGTATTCTGAGGGAAATTTAGTCTAATATAAAACTCACAAAATATGGTTATTTGTCAAGAGACAATCTTATACACTGTTTAGAATAGGCCTTAAAATTGGATCACTATGATATTATTAATCTCCCTATAAAGTGATTATTATAAGTAGTAAGTAAGTAGTGGAATATTTTGCACAATGTATCAAAAGGAAGAAAAAAAAAAAGAGAAAAAATATCGAAACACAGTAAACGAGAAAATTAAAGCACATTAGTAAATAATAAAAGATTCATAAAATAGTTATTTTTCTTCCTCTTCTCCCCTTCCTCTTTCCTCTAACCCCCCTCGTTTCCCCCCCCCCCCCCCTTGTGAATTCTTAAAGATGCATATTAAAGGGTGGCTCAATTCTAATATTGAGCGAGCAGCGTTCTTTGTGTGGGTGTGTTTTGTTTGGGGCGGCTAGACTTAGATATAGCTTTTCTCTTTTAATAGATTTTGTTTACATCTGTCTATTGTATAGGTTCAACATGTATGGGTTGCATATAAATTTGACTGTAATTGGAAAGGTTGTTTTTAAGGAAAGATGGTATCCCGTCCAATATATTTACTGTGCTAAATGAGGATAAAGTTAGTTTTGCAAAATGTTCAGGGTTGGAATTCTCTGTTTAAAAGAAGGGTGATCCTGGACCAATTCCAGAAGGCCCAGGCAGATATTGCATGTATTCAGGAAACACATTGGCAAAATGATAAAATCCCTTATTTTCATAACTCCATTTTACATCTAAAATAGACTCAACCTTTATTAAGAAATCTTGAGGAGTATTCATTTTGTTTAGTAAGAATGTAAATATTCAAGAACATTTTAGAGAAGTAGATTTGGAAGGAAGATTTATTATTTGGGGAGGTAAAATTAACCAGCAAAATTATACTATAGTAAATATATATTCTCCTAACGAGAGACAAAATCGCTTTTTAAATAAGCTACTTAAAAGGGTTAAAAACCTTAGGATAGGTAAAGTAATCATCTGTGGCGACTTTAACATGGTTCTCGACGCCTCCTTGGATAAAAAAGGTTTTAAAATTAAAGGCTTTGATAATTACATCATAAGGAAAGCCAAACTTTTTCAAGAATCTATCTTATGTTTTGAGCTATACGATGTCTGGCGGTTGTGGCATGGTAATGAGAGAGACTATACTTTTTACTCCCGTCACGCATCATATTCTAGAATTGATTATTTTCTGATAGATGCAAACTCCCTTGTGGATTTAATATCATCCAAGATTAACATAATTAATATTAAAGAAAGAGATAGAAACATTTTTTCAAACGAATGAAAACTCGGTTACCGAATTCACAACGATATGGAACACTCACAAAGCATATATAAGAGGGGTTTTGTCCTCTTGGAGTGCTGCTAGAAGGTCACAACAGGGCACCTCATTCCGAGATTTACATATTCAGTTAGCCAAATTGGAAAGACAGAATAAACTTAGTCCGACACCTAATATCACGAGGGAGATATCACAGGTGAAAATGAATATAAAGAAATTAGTACAGAAAAATATTGATAATTCCTTATGGAAGCTCCAACAAAGAAAATATTTCCTAGGTAATAAAGCAGGTAAACTACTGGCGAGAAAACTAAAAAAAAATAATAATCATATAACAGAATTGAAGAACTGATTATCGATACTAATAAGGGCTCATCTACACTGACTAACCTTTGTCATATTAAAAAGGCCTTCTTTAATTATTATGGGAATTTATATACTCTGGAAATTAATCAAGAAGTTATAAAACCTGAAAAAGAGGAAACAAAATAATTTCTAGATCAACTGTCACTTCCTAGAATCAATAAAGAAGATTTAGAGCTTTTAAACAGTGATATAAATGCTTCAGAAATAGAGGAGGCAATTAATAACTTGAAATTCGACTCAGTACCAGGGCCTGATGGATTTATACATTTTTATTACAAATCTTTTAAATTATCACTAATAAATCAATTAGTTAAAACAATTAACAAAATTAAAACAAAGGGTAAAGCTCCAAAAGAAATGTTGGAAGCAGCTATAATTAATATTCCAAAGCAAAATAAAGACACTAGATACTGTAAGAATTACAGACCAATATCATTAATGAACACTGACATAAAACTATATGCAAAAGTACTCGCTATTAGATTGAATAAATGCTTGCCCAAACTGATAAATATGGATCAATCTGGTTTTCTCTAAAACAGGGGGCAGATAATACTAGAAGACCGATTAATTTAATAACTTATAGTAAAGATAATCATAAACCTTGCACAATTATTACTCTAGATGCGGAAAAATCCTTTGATAGGTTAAACTGGGATTATATGTATCAAGTCTTATCAAAATTTGGGTTTGAAGATTTTGGAGTAAAGTCAATTGGAGCCTTATACTACTCCCCAAGTGCCTTCATCTCTGGAATTGGTTCAGGATCATCCTCCATACCCATTAATAATGGGTCCCGACAGGGCTGTCCTTTATCTCCACTGATTTGTATCCTAATGATGGAACCCCTTGGAGAGGCGATTAGAGGAAATAGCAAAATCCATGGCATTAATATCGGTGAAACAGAATATAAAATTATGTTATATGCAGATGATGTGATACTAACTCTTACCAAACCCAGCGAATCTATAATTTACATACAAGAGCTAATAAAGAAGTTTGGGAACATTTCCTATTATAAAATAAATTAGTCTAAAACAGAAGTATTACCCATCTATATAGATGGGAAAGAAAAAAAATTGTTGAAATCAATTTGGGATATCAACTGGGAAATGAATAAAAATATCGTAATTAGGAATTTAATTTACTAGTAAAATGGAAGAAACAATTCAAATAAATTTCAGCAAACTATACGATAAAATAAAAACCCAGCTAGATAACTGGAAATTAAATATGTTATCCTGGTTAGGTAGAATTGCAGCTATAAAAATGTCAATCTTACCTCAAATTAATTATCTTTTTAGATGCTTACCTCTGAACATTCCCATCAAAATAATTAGAAAACATCAAACTTTAATTGACTTAAACTGAAAACTGTGTGAAAAAGTTTTATAAAGGGTGGCATTGCATCCCCATGTATTAAAGATTACTATAATGCTGTAAGACTTTCACACTATGTAAATTGGTCATCTAAAATAAATAAAAACAGCTGGGTAAACATAGAACAAGATCTTACCAGTAACCTGGCCTTATCAGAATGGCTCTGGTATGACAAATCATCATGTAATATTAATAAAGTACCCCCCACTATATTGAAGTCCGGATTGGAATTTTGGTTTAAGTGGAACACTAAATTTAACTTTTCCCCATCTCCTTCACCTGGTATGACACTGCTATGGCTGAGTAAGGTTCTTAATCTCCCATTTCTTCAGGACTGGAACATCTATCTCTATCTCTCACTCTTTCTTTATCTCTTTCTCTCTCTCTTCTCTTTCTCTCTTTCTTTCTCTCTCTTCATCTCTTTCTGTCTGCCTCTCACTCTTGTCAGAAATACACAATGCTGGTCAGTTTAGTAGAGTGACCTAACCTAATGACAGTGACATGTTTAATGGGATTATTGATCAGTCCCATATAGAAGCAAAAGGGCCTTAAGTATGTTTATTATGCATGTGTCTGTAAAGTTGATATTGGGAGTCATTTCTGACTATATTTGTTTTATTCTACAGAAGAAGAGGAAAAGTACACAGTAAGTATAAAAAAGTGTACAATAAATAATGTAGCAAAATGTTTCTAGCATTGCCACTGTATCCCGCTGTAACATACAATGCCACTCTCTCCTTATTCACACATAAGTAGGCAGTGGGGGATGTTTGTAGCCACTTATTTCGTCATTATTACAATACACTCCATTGCCATAAAACATACTGTATCTCTTGAGCACACACTTGACCCTCATACTGTCAATATTGGCCAGTTCACTACCAAAAAGCATGTTTAGCTAAAGAGACACATGACAATAAATTGGATTTAAGCAATCACATTTATTAACATAAACCTATTTAAATATCAACAATATAATAATTTTATGTATAAAGTTAACACAACAGCTAGCATCACTGCATTTTACTGCCACTTATGAGCTAAACAGCTGTGTCACAGAGTTATGTTAGCAGTGATTCATGGACTGTTTTGGCAAACAAAGATGGACACTAGCCCATGCCAATACGCACGGCCATCAGAGCTTTTTAAAAGGAATATATCACTTGTGGATTTATGTTGTATAATGTTGGGCCCAAAGCCCTGGTTGTATGCTCTGGGCCTCCAAAAGCAATTTTCACTAAGTAATTTATCTAGGTTGTTTTTATAGTTTGCAGTCATTTTTTTTATGTGCAGAATGTGTTTTGGAGTGTAACTATTGCATTGGGCTAATAAAACTATTTCTGGGTTAGTACCACTATAAGGGTGAACAGAAGGTGCTTCCAGCAGCCAACCTTGACGCCCAGTTCACACCCTGTCTCATGGCCAGGATATGGTCCTGCTCAGATTCAAACTTAGGTAAATTAGGTTCTAAAGACTTCTGTGGGAGATTCTAGAACATTATTAAGCCATTAAGTATAGTTAAAAGGTTGTCCAAATAACAACTAAAACACTTGTTTCTATAGAAAAAGGTTGTGAGGTGGCAAGTGCTCTGCAAGTGATACCCACTTTATCCTTGTCTTGTTGTTAATCACAAATTAGTAAATACTTGACCTTAGCCATTGTTCATGACATCTAATTCAATCTGATAAGAGCCTGAATGTCTATAATTATTGAGAAAGACCTGGTCTGCCCCAAAAAGTGAGTACACTCTCGAGCCGTCTCAAACCCTTAGCCCACTCACCTCTAACTCATTAAAGGTATATCTTTTTGAAGGGAAGTTGGCTAGTGAGCAGGTAACCCCACACTCATAGAACCCAGAGTTCACCAAGCCTTATTACTATTACCTGAGGATCCTGAACCCTTTAGCCTTCCCACTACTCTAGTCTTAGACTCTCACAACAGGTTTCTCTTTCCCCATGTGGGTTAAGATCCAGTATACTATTTACTTTCCCCCTGCCATGCCCAGATCCTACCCAGAGGTAGCTGATAACATAGATGGTGACTTTTTGGTACATAGGTGGGGAAGAAGACAGGCTGACACTAGCGGCTCGGAGACCGACCTTACCCACATAGGGGAACATGAAGTGTTAAACTGGTATTCACCAAGGAAAGTGGCTCACTGGTGATTGTTTCAAAGACTGTAAACAATATGTACTGAAAATAAAGTCTATGCTCTGTGTTGGACAATTGTGAATGGTGTGTTTAATTTAGAGGGAAGGTGTTTATTATTTTTTAATTAAATAATTAACTTTTCCTGATATCTAGTAACTTGTCCTTAAACTCTGCAACTTGGCCCTATAATATTGCCTGGAGTATGAGAAATACATCCTAGCCTCCAGTTAAGCTATCCTGTGTGTGGGGATAAAGGAACCTAAACAACCTGGGTAGGATTGATCTTCTTGGCCTTTTTAAGCCCAATGATAATCGGGTTATGACACATAAGCCTTATCTTCCTCCCCAATCTTATGTATACTCCAGATCACCCATGGAGGCAGAAAAATGCCTCTGAAAATGATCATCAACATAAGCTCAGGAGCACAGGGTCACTGAATGAGCCTAACATTTATCCTGTGCTGCTTCAGTGCGCTTGAAAAGGCAAAAGTGAGCAATACTACCGAGCAGAGTCCAATATGTTTCTTTAATTACTTCTTTTAGTGTAGCAGCAGAAGCTCAGGATACTAAAGTGATTTTAACTCATTAATATAATAAACGTCTTCCCTCTAAATTAAACACACCATTCAGCATGAATCCCAGAAAGAGCATGGTTTAATTTAGAAAATTGCAATTTATTTATACAGTTTTTGATCACAGGATTTAACCACATTTAAATTTTAGTGGGCTTTAGCATTAACAAATAGATGTGCTTCCTGGAACATGTGGCTTATGGTCCATAGGGTGCCAATCAGGAGGCATGTTTAAAAAAATGTGCAAGATATGGAGCACCCCATTGGTAAGTAGAGGTCCACAGAATACCCATTCTCGAAGTAAAAAACAAGTAACTGGTGGCTGTTTGAGTGGACTGGATGGAGGCGGAAGGCAGACGCAATGTCGACCTCTGCCATCCACGCCCTGCTACCAGCCTGCCTGACAATCTCCACAGCCGCGTCAAAGGAGGGATATGATACAGATGACAACTTTCTGTCAATCCCATCATTAATCAAAGTGCCATAAGGATAAGACAGGTGATGTATGAGTCTGAACTTTCCCGGCTCCTTCTTTGGCACCACCCCCAGGGGAGAGATCCTCAGGTTAGGGGGTGACCCGAATGTGCCTGCAACTCTGCTCAAACCTATTTCCTTGCCTATTTTGTCCCTAACCACCCCCGGATACTCCACTGCTGATTTTAGGGTTGGTGGATGACCGCCGGCGAAACCCATGTCACATGGGATTGCGAAGCCAATCTGGAACCCCACCCTCAACAGCTGTGCTGCTGAGGCCTTACCCCTCAGCTCACGGTAGCCTTCCAGCCACGGGAGCTTTGTTCTAGTAACACCGGCGTCTTGTCCTTTTGTAGCCTGCTTGCTGGGCTTCCCAGCATCCTTTGGCTTGCTGCATTTTGCTGATGCGTACAAACCCCCCACATTTGGAGCAGATGTGTCAAAAGTGACAATTGGGCGCCCACCTGCATACGCCTTCATTGTAGGCATGGCAAATCTGTCTGTCGCCTGGCCTGGGTGCGGGTGAACTTCCTCCACTTGCTCCCCCTCAAAACGGTGGCCCCGTCCGCATGGGTGTCATAACGTTTAGCCAATATGCAATGTTTTTTTTGTTCCAAGCCATGTTTGGCCTGGACGCCATACATTGTCAGGAATCCTCATCATATTTCCATTAAGCCATCCTGCCGTAGGTATAATACACACTTCTAATCTCCTCCAGATAGACAAATAAGGAGGAGCACTGGTCAGGGAAATTTTCCCCTATGACACACGTCATAATAGAAGAGGCCTGAAGCCAGTTGTCAACAAACCATGACAAGGGTAGTAGTGAAAAGGTTTCCACAAACTCTCTATGCCAAATATGCTCTCGCATATCCTGCGTTAGGTGGGCCCCCAAATTATCCAAGGAGCATACTGGATACGTCTGATTGCTCTCCTGGATACGCCTGATACCCTAATTGTCTCTGGGGAAACTGCGGACGGGTTGATATCCGTAACACTGGCCACGTAACACTGGCCACAGGACTCAGCGCCGTTACACGACTAACCGCCGAAACAGCTTCCCTTCCTTCTGCTACTGGTGGGGAAATCCCTGCTGCCCATGCCTTGGCCGCCAACCCTGCAACGCAATCCGCAAACTCCCTATCAGAGAGCGTGACCTTATGTCCACCTAGGACACTTTTAAGAACAGTTAGTAATGTGTCCTGACCCCCCAACCTCGTGTCTGTGTAAGATGTGTCTAACTGCTGTCCAAACGCCATCTCACCTAATTGACGGAGGGCCGCCATCCTCGGCTGCACTTGGACGGATCCGCTTGTGTCCTGTGTAGGCAGCTGTTGCTATCTCAATCTTCTTGCCTCACTTTACAGAAGCAGAACATGCACAACTGCAAGTGAACGACCTGCGGCTACAGGATCTGGATCGATCTCTAAAAAAGAACTATCACCAGCCAGTCTGTGTCTACCTTCCGTGGGGGGCGGTCATTATCCCCAGGGCCCCTTAAGTCTCCCAGATCCAGTCCACCTAAGTTTGAACTGTTGACTGGAGCCGCTACTGTTCATCCTGGTCTATGGACTATGTCAACCAAGGGTTCAACAGCCTCTGGGCGCAGGGTAGCGTGTGCGACCATGTGCACTTTTTGTCTTTTGTCTGACACCTTAAAAGAGAGCAGACTATATCTGGAAGTGGCTTCCTGGTCCTCACCGGGCGTACTGCCCCCTGGTACCTGGACCGCAATTGCAGTGCTCACCGCTTTCCTTTAACATCTCTTGCTCTATTTCCATACACCTTTTACAAAGTGTAGCTGCACCGGTGACCGGTACACTGATGCCCTGTTGCTGGCCCTTTAAGACAGAAGCATTAGTACCAGACCCCAAGGACTCAACCGCACACACAAAATCCCTAGGCGGAACCACTGGGTTCTTTCTATTATCCTTTTTTTATTGTGACTAGTGATGTCGCGAACATAACATTTTCGGTTAGCGAACCTCGAACGCGAATTGCCGCAAATGTTCACGAACCGGCGAATCCGGCGAACCGCCATAGACTTCAATGGGCAGGCGGATTTTGAAACCCACAGGGACTCTTTCTGGACACAATAGTGATGGGAAAGTTGTTTTAAGGGGACTAACACCTGGACTGTGGCATGCCGGAGGGGGATCCATGTCAAAACTCCCACGGAAAATTACATAGTTGATGCAGAGTCTGGTTTTAATCCATAAAGGGCATAAATTACCTAACATTCCTAAATTTTTGGGAATAATGTGCTTTAAAACATCAGGTATGATGTTGTATTGATCAGGTAGTATAAGGGTTAGGCCCGCTTCACAGTGACAGGCCAAACTCCCCGTTTAACGCACCGCAAACAACCGCAAACAGTCCATTTGCACAACCGCAAACTCCCCATTTGCCCAAGGTTGGATACCAAGCTAGCCATGTCCCGTTCCTTGTCCTCACTGATGTCATTGAAGGTCTCTTCCTCCACCCAGCCACGTACAACACCAAGGGTCCCCGAAAAGTGACAAAAAGCCCCCTGGGACGCCTGCTGTGTTTGGTCTTCCACCTCCTCAAAGCCACCTTCCTCCTCTGACTCCTCTTCTTCAGACTCCTCTCACTGCGTTGCCTCTCTCTGCATTATTATAAGGTGTGTTAAGTAGTACTACTCTTATCAGTTTAATACCTGTTACGTCAGCTATCAGGGGACGTGTATAAGGCATGGATTTTTGGAACCGGGAGATGGAAAAAGATGCTTGGTTGGTCCTCCCACTTCAAATTTGGGGCACGGCGCGTGCAATCAAAGGTGCCACCAGATAGGAGTGGCGTGTTTGTAAGTACTACTCTTATCAGTTTAATACCTGTTACGTCACTTATCAGGGAGCGTGTATAAGGCCTGGATTTTTGGAACCGAGAGATGGAAAAAGATACTTGGTTGGTCGTATCACTTCAATTTTGGGGCACGGCGCGTGCAATTTAAGGTGCCACCAGATAGGAGTGGCGTGTTTGTAAGTACTACTCTTATCAGTTTAATACCTGTTACGTCACTTTTCAGGGGGCGTGTATAAGGCCTGGATTTTTGGAACCGGGAGATGGAAAAACGATGCTTGGTTGGTCCTCCCACTTCAATTTTGGGGCACGGCGCGTGCAATCTAAGGTGCCACCAGATAGGAGTGGCGTGTTTGTAAGTACTACTCTTATCAGTTTAATACCTGTTACGTCACTTATCAGGGAGCATGTATAAGGCCTGGATTTTTGGAACCGGGAGATGGAAAAAGATACTTGGTTGGTCATATCACTTCAATTTTGGGGCACGGCGCGTGCAATTTAAGGTGCCACCAGATAGGAGTGGCGTGTTTGTAAGTACTACTCTTATCAGTTTAATACCTGTTACGTTACCTATCAGGGGGCATGTATAAGGCCAGGATTTTTGGAACCGGGAGATGGAAAAAGATGCTGGGTCGGTCCTCTTACTGTCACAGGGCCGCTGGGGCGCCCCGTCGTCGGGCTACCTGGTTGATCCTGCTTCAAAGATAAACCATGCACGTTTAAATACACACAGCCGGTACAGTGAAACTGCGAATTGCTCATTTAATCAGTTATAGACTGGTTCCTTTGATCACCCCATCTGTTACTTTGATAACTGTCGGAATTAGAGAGCTGATACATGCCGACGAGCGCTGACTCCCCAGGATGCGTGCACTTATGAAAAATTAGGTATTGTTGCAGCGACCAGAAAAATTTACGTTTGTTTCCCAGGCAGAAACTGCCCTAAAACATTGCGTCTTGAACCCTAGTTGGTGGCGGATAAGTCACGCAAGTCATGCGGCATTCAAAGAAAAAATACTGCAGCTTGTGGACCATTTTTAGCTCAAGGCAGCTCATCTCATCAGCCCTTTTTTAGTCTAATGTATCGCCCAGTGTCAGTCCGTTCGGGATCCATCCCTCATTCATCTTTATAAAGGTGAGGTAATCTAGACTTTTTTGACCTTGGCGACTTCTCTTTTCAGTGACAATACCTCCTGCTGCACTGAAGGTCCTTTCTGACAGGACACTGGAAGCGTAGCAGGCCAGAAGTTCTCTGGCAAATTGGGATAGCTCAGGCCACAGGTCAAGCCTGCATACCCAGTAGTCAAGGGGTTCATCGTTCCTCAGTGTGTCGATATCTGCAGTTAAAGCAAGGTAGTCTGCCACCTGTCGGTCGAGTCGTTCTCTGAGGGTGGATCCCGAAGGGCTGTGGCGATGCGTAGGACTGAAAAAGCTCCATCAACAACACGTCTTTTAAACGTCCTGTCCTTGCCGGCGTGGTCGTGGTAGGAGGAGGATTACTTTCTCCTCTTCCCTTGTTAGATTCCCGATGTGCTGTGACATCACCCTTATACGCAGTGTAAAGCATACTTTTTAATTTCATTTGGAACTGCTGCATCCTTTCTGCCTTGCGGTAATTCGGTAACATTTCAGGTACTTTCTGCTTATACCAGGTGTCTAGTAGCGTGGACACCCAGTACAGGTCGTACTCCTTCAGCCTTTTTATACTTGGGTCCCGCGACAGGCACGAAAGCATGAAAGACCCCATTTGCACAAGGTTGGATGCCAAGCTACCCATGTCCCGTTCCTCGTCCTCAGTGATCTCACTGAAGGTATGTTCTTCCCCCCAGCCACGTACAACACCACGGGTACCAGATAGGTGACAACGAGCACCCCGGGAGGGCTGTTGTGATTGGTCTTCATCCTCCCTCTCAAAGCCACATTCCTCCTCTGACTCCTCTTCCTCACAATCCTCCTCCAGCGTTGCCGCAGGTCCAGCAAGCGATGCTGATAAGGCTGTTTCTGGTGGTGATGGTGACCACAACTCTTCCACTTCTTCATCACGCTCATCTACGGCCTGATCCAACACTCTTCGCAGGGCACGCTCCAGGAACAAAACAAATGGTATGATGTCGCTGATGGTGCCTTCTGTGCGACTGACAAGGTTTGTCACCTCCTCAAAAGGACGCATGAGCCTACAGGCATTGCGCATGAGCGTTCAGTAATGTGGCAAAAAAATTCCCAGCTCCGCAGAGGCTGTCCTAGCACCCCGGTCATGCAAATACTCGTTAACGGCTTTCTCTTGTTGGAGCAGGCGGTCGAACATTAGGAGTGTTGAATTCCAACGTGTGGGGCTGTCACAAATCAAGCACCTCACTCGCATGTTGTTTCGCCGCTGGATATCTGAAAAGTGCGCCATGGCCGTGTAGGAACGCCTGAAATGGCCACACACCTTTCTGGCCTGCTTCAGGACGTCCTGTAAGCCTGGGTACTTGTGCACAAAGCGTTGTACGATCAGATTACACACATGTGCCTTGCACAGCACATGTGCCAACTTGCCCAGATTCAATGCCGCCAACAAATTTCTTCCATTATCACAAACTACTTTGCCAATCTTCAGTTGGTGCGGAGTCAGGAGGTTCCACCTGAGGATCCAGAGACCAAAGAGCCAGAGGGCACCCCAGATTGTGGTTTGTCTCCTGGTCTGCCTACTCTGACTCCCCTGCAGCTGCCCAAATACACTGGTTGTGTACCTGTAACCCTGGAAAGAAGGGCCACTGGAAAGGCTTGCTGGGAGAGGGGTTGGCTACTGAACCACAACGGCTTGTGTCAGAACTGTCAATTAATCCAGCATGGATGACACCAGAGAATGTCACTAGCCATGTTGCATCTCCAGCATCTCAGTTTATTCACGAGAAATCTCAGGCCTGACAAAGGGAAACCTGTACTCTTCAATTTCACACATGGTACTGAGTACTTATTCAGAATCAGCAGGAAAAGAGGTCTCCCTAGCCTGGAATTTGCTGGGTAAGGATTCTCCCAAGTTTATGCTGAAGTTACTAGCTGGGATGTACTGTTTCCGTTAGGCTACCTTGAAGGGCAGTTGTCTTATAAGTGTCCCCAGGGGCTTGGGAAGGTCACTAGGCCACTGGGAAGGAGTGAGTATTCGCCCTGGACAAGGGGGAGGCAGGGTACCCAGAGCCACTCAGGCTATCCCATGGATGGACTTTCACATCAAGAGGACTGGTAACCTGTATAGATGGAAATGTATCCGACAGGATAAAATTTCCATGCTATACTAGAAAGGAAAGGGGAAGACATGTTCATGATTTAATTGTTTAAGGACTGATATTGCCAGTAATTATGCATATGGCCAAGGGAGCATGACATTGTTGCATTGGGATTATGTATTATTGTGTGTGGTTATATGGTTATATGTTGACTGTACATTGTTATTATGTATCCTAGTTATAGTCTATTACTATAGATATCTGGTAAATTTGATCTCAAGAGCTTTGATAGCAAGGTTGCAAGCCAGATGGGCTGACATGACACATACACAAATGTACATAAGGGTGTGGTATTGGAGAGTATAAAAATGTTTTGATCATTCAATAGAGGTTCAGATATGGTTTTCACATATCCACAGTGTGAGACTATTTCTGTGTGTTGTATCCTGACTTGGGGAGTGGTCTTGCTATGGGCCACTAGTAAACCTGTATGCAGTATTCTCTGCCTGTACCTTTTCAGAAGCCATCTTTTGTGCCACAGAGAACAGGAACTACACGATTCTGCTGGGGTAGGTTTGAACTAGGTTCATGTCAAACCCCCTTGAAGAAGCAGATGGTGACAGCGACTTGCCTGTCAAAAATGATGGCAATACATTTTTAAGCCGGGCATTGCTGTGTGCCACTCATTGCGAGGCTCTCTCCCCTATAACTTGGAGGCCATGCAATGATCGCCTTCGGTGCTCATCGCAAGCCCCACAATGAGCAGCTTCGCTGCTCATTGCAGGCCTTGGTCAATCCAACACTTTCATGCTTTACAATGAGCACCTTCGGAGCTCATTGAGAGTCTCGCCCCCCTCCACTTTACGGGCCTCACGCTGAGCGTCTTCGCTGCTCATCGTGAGCCCCGCAATATGCAGCTTCGCCCCTCATTGCTGGCCTTGGTCAACTCACCACATTCATACTTCACAATGAGCACCTTCGGAGCTCATTGAAAATCTCCCCCCCTCTGCGATGAGCACCTTCACCTCTGTGTCTCTTTTCCCCCTCCAACATACAGTATTACGGTAAATTAATAGTACATTTGTGTTCAAATTTGAATGTTTAAAACAAGTTTCCAGCTCAGAATTCAGAGAAATAAAGGTATTACACTGCATTCTGGGAAGCTGAGAAGAGACATGCAAATGTGCCCACAAATGCTTCGCTCTTCAATCTATAGACCATTTTAAACATGGGCTGGATTATACACAAGCTCGGAATCCTACCTACGGACAACTGTTTCAAGGTTACTGTCTATAATCAGAGTGGGCGGGATCCCAGCTTGTGTGTATATAATAGTCTAGCCCCTTGGACTGTCAAGTGATTATCTGTGGCTCTTCATTTTTTATTCCTTTGAACTTTATTCAAATGGATATCTGAGTGAGCTGGACTAACGAGGACTACAATACCTCATGTGATTTAAGTTTTTAAATGTGAGTGCTTTGATTGGATTTTTTATACTTCTTGTGATTAAAGCATTTTTACTGCACTATCTGACGTATCTGGAAGTGTGCACTTCTCTCCCCATTCCTTTTTTTATCTATCTATATCTATCTATATATATATATATATATCACTATAATAGCTGTCAGTGTTTGTAACATTTGCGATGCTGGTAACGCACTTGTGAGGCGAGCCGTTGACGTGGGACTTAGGCTGCAAAGAGCACCAAAGCTGATCATCTGCGAGCCTTGCAAAGCGAGTCGAGCTGTTAACACTGGACTTAGGCTGCAAAGAGCGCCAAAGGAGCTCATCTGCGAGCCTCGCGAAGCGAGGTGAGCCGTTGACTCTGCACTTGGGCTGCAAAGAGTTCCTTGTACAGTAAGGTGAGCCATTGAAGCGCGCGGGACTTTCAGGCTGAGCAGTTGAAGCACGTAGGACTTAGGCTGCAATGAAGCACGTAGCGCGTAACTCGAAAAAATTGAAGCACGTAGCAGTTGAAGCACGTAGCGCTTAACTCGAAAAACGAGTAAATTAAAAAGAAAGACTCACACACAGCACAGGGGAGAGCCAGGAAGCCTTGGAGTAAAGTTACACATGATTTGGAGCCATATTTGCCATTTTTTATCATTTGAAAATCGGCTAAGCGAGAAAAAAAATGTCAAGCGAAAAAAAATGTTAAATTCTGAAACAGGATGAAAATGAGGCTCTTCAATGCCAGGCACGCAGAACGTAGAAAATACACAATGCCATAAACAGTAACACACACAAAAAAAAACATATATATATATATATATATATATATATATATATATAGTAAATAAAAAGTACATCTGTTTTCACATCTGAAAGTCTAAAGCAAGTTAAAAAAATCTGCTTCCAGCTCAGAGTTCTGAGAAAAACAGTTAATATACTGTATTCTGATAAGTTGAGCTGGGACAAACAAATGTGCCCACAAATGCCTCGCTCTTCATTCCGTAGCCATTATCAAACATGCCTTCTTTTAAGCTTATGCATGCTGTATTACACAGCTTTAATGCAAAGCCAAGGTTGGAATAAATACAGGCTGAGTATCCAATCCATGTACAGCTGTTTCAAGCTTACTGGCTTATCATCAGCATGGAGCGGGATCTCAGCCTTTGTTGTGGAAATTATGAGTAGGTAGTTCACCACAACAATCATTTATAATATGGTGGGCAAAAGAGCGATAGAAGCCCTCCACTGTACAGTAGTACAGTAAATAAAAAGTACATCTGTGTTCACATCTAAAAGTCTAAAGCAAGTTAAAAAACCTCCTTCCAGCTCAGAGTTCTGAGAAAAACAGTTATTACCCTGCAGTTATATACCGTCTCACAAAAGGAAGTACACTCCTCACATTTTTGCAAATACTATTATATCTTTTCATGTGAAATCAGTGAAAAAATGACACTCTGCTACAATGTAAAGTAGTAAGTGTAAAGCCTGTATAACAGTGTAAATTTGCTGTCCCCTCAAAATAACTCAACACACAGCCATTAAGGTCTAAACCGTTGGCAACAAAAGTGAGTACACCCCTAAGTGGAAATGTCCAAATTGGGCCCAAAGTGTCACTATTTTCTGTGGCCACCATTATTTTCCAGCACTGCCTTAACCCTCATGGGCACGGCGTTCACCAGAGCTTTACAGGTTGCATCTGGATTCCTCTTCCACTCCTCCATGATGACACCGCGGAGCTGGTGGATATTAGAGACCTTGCACTCCCCCATCTTCTGTTTGAAAATGCCCCACAGATGCTCAGTGCTTGACTGTTGGCAAGACACACTTGTCTTTGTACTCCTCCTATGGTTACCACCACTGGTATGGTGTGAGCACTGACTGGCTGACCCCCCCCCACCCCCCTGCACAAGTGCAGACGGCACTGGGCAGCTACAGTTCATTGAGAAAACGACGAATGCCAACATGTACTGTGGCATACTGAAGCAGAGCATGATCCCCTCCCTTTGAAGACTAGGCCGCAGGGCAGTATTCCAACATGATAACGACCCCAAACACACCTCCATGACGACCACTGCTTTGCTAAAGAAGAGTGAGGGTGAGTGAGGGTCCGCATTTGCAGAGGTGGAGGCTCAAAGGCGCCTCACACGCGGTTACAAACACCCACAACCACGACTTACATTACCACTTCAGAAAAATACGACCAAAACGGCCGAACCGCACGCACCTAAAAACAGTCAAAACACAATAAATACCCGCAAAAAATAAATAGAAAGCAGGGGGGGGGGGGGGGGGGGGGCACCCAGGACCTCTAGAAACTGAAGTTACACCTCCATTTAAGTCAAAATTCCCGAGTTCAGACACACGAAAATCCCCTAAGCAAGAGAAAAAATGGCCGCCGAAAAAAACAAAAACGAGGCTCAAAGCTCAGGACTGCCCAGCCACGTAAAACTTTTAGCCAAGAATGGATCCGAGATAAGCTCGGAAACCGGCAATAACCCCACGGGATGCGAGATAAGCTCGGAGACCCGCATTAACCCCACATTAACCATCGCAGTGGGGGTCCCGATCGCACGCGATCGGGTACCTCCGCTGCAATGAAAATTAAAAATTCCCGCGTTACGGGTCCTTAAAGGACTGTAAAGGTCTTTAAAGGACGCGTTATAAAAAAAAATACACTATCACCCATGGGGCTCTATATAGAGCCCCATCAACCATTAATTAACACTGTCACTCATGGGGATCAATATAGACCCCCATAAGCCCTTCATTAACCCTGTCACTCATGGGGGTCAATACAGACCACCATAAGCACTTAATTAACCCCCTCACTCATGGGGGTCAATACAGAGCCCCATAAACCCCTAATAAACCCTGTCACTCATGGGGGTCAATATAGATCCTCATAAGTCTTCATTAAACCTATCACTCATGGGGTTCAATACAGACCCCCATAAGCACCTAATTAACCCTGTCACTCATGGGGGTCAATGCAGACCTTCGTGAGCACTTAATTAACACCCTCACTCATGGGGGTCAATAAAGACAAGCATGAACCCCTAATTAACACTGTCACTCATGGGGTCAATATAGACCCCCATAAGCCCTTCATTAACCCTGTCACTCATGGGGGTCAATACAGACCCCCATAAGCACTTAATTAACCCCCTCACTCATGGGGGTCAATACAGACCCCCATAAACCCCTAATAAACCCTGTCACTCATGGGGGTCAATATAGACCCCCATAAGGCCTTCATTAACCCTGTCACTCATGGGGGTCAATACAGACCCCCATTAGCACTTAATTAACCCCCTCACTCATGGGGGTCTATACAGACCCCCATAAACCCCTAATAAACCCTGTCACTCATGGGGGTCAATATAGACCCCCATAAGTCTTCATTAACCCTATCACTCATGGGGTTCAATACAGACCCCCATTAACCCCTAATTTACCCTGTCACTCATGGGGGTCAATATAGACCCCCATAAGTCCTTCATTAACCCTGTCACTCATGGGGGTCAAGACAGACCCCCATAAGCACTTAATTAACCCCCTCACTCATGGGGGTCAATACAGACAACCATGAACCCCTAATTAACCCTGTCACTCATGTAGGGCCAATACAGACCCCCATAAGCCCTTCATTAACCCTGTCACTCATGGGGGTCAATACAGGCCCCCATAAGCACTTCATTAACTGTGTCACTCATGGGGGTCAATACAGACCCCATAAGCAATTCATTAACCCCCTCACTCAGGAGGGTCAATATAGACCCCCATAAGCCCTTCATTAACCCTGTCACTCATGGGTGTCAATACAGACCCCCATAAGCCCTTCATTAACCCTGTCACTCATGGGGGTCAATACAGACCCCCATAAGCCCTTCATTAACCCTGTCACTCATGGGGGTCAATATAGACCCCCATAAGCCCTTCATTAACCCTGTCACTCATGGGGGTCAATACAGATCCCCATAAGCACTTAATTAACCCCCTCACTCATGGGGGTCTATACAGACCCCCATAAACCCCTAATAAGCCCTGTCACTCATGGGGGTCAATATAGACCCCCATAAGTCTTCATTAACCCTATCACTCATGGGGTTCAATACAGACCCCCATTAACCCCTAATTTACCCTGTCACTCATGGGGTTCAATATAGACCCCATAAGTCCTTCATTAACCCTGTCACTCATGGGGGTCAAGACAGACCCCCATAAGCACTTAATTAACCCCCTCACTCATGGGGGTCAATACAGACAACCATGAACCCCTAATTAACCCTGTCACTCATGTAGGGCCAATACAGACCCCCATAAACCCCTAATAAACCCTGTCACTCATGGGGGTCAATATAGACCCCCATAAGTCTTCATTAACCCTATCACTCATGGGGTTCAATACAGACCCCCATAAGCACTTAATTAACCCCCTCACTCATGGGGGTTAATACAGAGCCCCATAAACCCCTAATAAACCCTGTCACTCATGGGGGTCAATATAGATCCCCATAAGTCTTCATTAACCCTATCACTCATGGGGTTCAATACAGACCCCCATAAGCACCTAATTAACCCTGTCACTCATGGGGGTCAATACAGACCACCATAAGCACTTAATTAACCCCCTCACTCATGGGGGTCAATACAGAGCCCCATAAACCCCTAAAAAACCCTGTCACTCATGGGGGTCAATATAGATCCTCATAAGTCTTCATTGAACCTATCACTCATGGGGTTCAATACAGACCCCCATAAGCACCTAATTAACCCTGTCACTCATGGGGGTCAATGCAGACCTTCGTGAGCACTTAATTAACACCCTCACTCATGGGGGTCAATAAAGACAAGCATGAACCCCTAATTAACACTGTCACTCATGGGGTCAATATAGACCCCCATAAGCCCTTCATTAACCCTGTCACTCATGGGGGTCAATACAGACCCCCATAAGCACTTAATTAACCCCCTCACTCATGGGGGTCAATACAGACCCCCATAAACCCCTAATAAACCCTGTCACTCATGGGGGTCAATATAGACCCCCATAAGGCCTTCATTAACCCTGTCACTCATGGGGGTCAATACAGACCCCCATTAGCACTTAATTAACCCCCTCACTCATGGGGGTCTATACAGACCCCCATAAACCCCTAATAAACCCTGTCACTCATGGGGGTCAATATAGACCCCCATAAGTCTTCATTAACCCTATCACTCATGGGGTTCAATACAGACCCCCATTAACCCCTAATTTACCCTGTCACTCATGGGGGTCAATATAGACCCCCATAAGTCCTTCATTAACCCTGTCACTCATGGGGGTCAAGACAGACCCCCATAAGCACTTAATTAACCCCCTCACTCATGGGGGTCAATACAGACAACCATGAACCCCTAATTAACCCTGTCACTCATGTAGGGCCAATACAGACCCCCATAAGCCCTTCATTAACCCTGTCACTCATGGGGGTCAATACAGGCCCCCATAAGCACTTCATTAACTGTGTCACTCATGGGGGTCAATACAGACCCCATAAGCAATTCATTAACCCCCTCACTCAGGAGGGTCAATATAGACCCCCATAAGCCCTTCATTAACCCTGTCACTCATGGGTGTCAATACAGACCCCCATAAGCCCTTCATTAACCCTGTCACTCATGGGGGTCAATACAGACCCCCATAAGCCCTTCATTAACCCTGTCACTCATGGGGGTCAATATAGACCCCCATAAGCCCTTCATTAACCCTGTCACTCATGGGGGTCAATACAGATCCCCATAAGCACTTAATTAACCCCCTCACTCATGGGGGTCTGTATAGACCCCCATAAACCCCTAATAAGCCCTGTCACTCATGGGGGTCAATATAGACCCCCATAAGTCTTCATTAACCCTATCACTCATGGGGTTCAATACAGACCCCCATTAACCCCTAATTTACCCTGTCACTCATGGGGTTCAATATAGACCCCATAAGTCCTTCATTAACCCTGTCACTCATGGGGGTCAAGACAGACCCCCATAAGCACTTAATTAACCCCCTCACTCATGGGGGTCAATACAGACAACCATGAACCCCTAATTAACCCTGTCACTCATGTAGGGCCAATACAGACCCCCATAAACCCCTAATAAACCCTGTCACTCATGGGGGTCAATATAGACCCCCATAAGTCTTCATTAACCCTATCACTCATGGGGTTCAATACAGACCCCCATAAGCACTTAATTAACCCCCTCACTCATGGGGGTTAATACAGAGCCCCATAAACCCCTAATAAACCCTGTCACTCATGGGGGTCAATATAGATCCTCATAAGTCTTCATTAACCCTATCACTCATGGGGTTCAATACAGACCCCCATAAGCACCTAATTAACCCTGTCACTCATGGGGGTCAATACAGACCACCATAAGCACTTAATTAACCCCCTCACTCATGGGGGTCAATACAGAGCCCCATAAACCCCTAATAAACCCTGTCACTCATGGGGGTCAATATAGATCCTCATAAGTCTTCATTAAACCTATCACTCATGGGGTTCAATACAGACCCCCATAAGCACCTAATTAACCCTGTCACTCATGGGGGTCAATGCAGACCTTCGTGAGCACTTAATTAACACCCTCACTCATGGGGGTCAATAAAGACAAGCATGAACCCCTAATTAACACTGTCACTCATGGGGTCAATATAGACCCCCATAAGCCCTTCATTAACCCTGTCACTCATGGGGGTCAATACAGACCCCCATAAGCACTTAATTAACCCCCTCACTCATGGGGGTCAATACAGACCCCCATAAACCCCTAATAAACCCTGTCACTCATGGGGGTCAATATAGACCCCCATAAGGCCTTCATTAACCCTGTCACTCATGGGGGTCAAGACAGACCCCCATAAGCACTTAATTAACCCCCTCACTCATGGGGGTCTATACAGACCCCCATAAACCCCTAATAAAACCCTGTCACTCATGGGGGTCAATATAGACCCCCATAAGTCTTCATTAACCCTATCACTCATGGGGTTCAATACAGACCCCCATTAACCCCTAATTTACCCTGTCACTCATGGGGGTCAATATAGACCCCCATAAGTCCTTCATTAACCCTGTCACTCATGGGGGTCAAGACAGACCCCCATAAGCACTTAATTAACCCCCTCACTCATGGGGGTCAATACAGACAACCATGAACCCCTAATTAACCCTGTCACTCATGTAGGGCCAATACAGACCCCCATAAGCCCTTCATTAACCCTGTCACTCATGGGGGTCAATACAGGCCCCCATAAGCACTTCATTAACTGTGTCACTCATGGGGGTCAATACAGACCCCATAAGCAATTCATTAACCCCCTCACTCAGGAGGGTCAATATAGACCCCCATAAGCCCTTCATTAACCCTGTCACTCATGGGTGTCAATACAGACCCCCATAAGCCCTTCATTAACCCTGTCACTCCTGGGGGTCAATACAGACCCCCATAAGCCCTTCATTAACCCTGTCACTCATGGGGGTCAATATAGACCCCCATAAGCCCTTCATTAACCCTGTCACTCATGGGGGTCAATACAGATCCCCATAAGCACTTAATTAACCCCCTCACTCATGGGGGTCTATACAGACCCCCATAAACCCCTAATAAGCCCTGTCACTCATGGGGGTCAATATAGACCCCCATAAGTCTTCATTAACCCTATCACTCATGGGGTTCAATACAGACCCCCATTAACCCCTAATTTACCCTGTCACTCATGGGGTTCAATATAGACCCCATAAGTCCTTCATTAACCCTGTCACTCATGGGGGTCAAGACAGACCCCCATAAGCACTTAATTAACCCCCTCACTCATGGGGGTCAATACAGAAAACCATGAACCCCTAATTAACCCTGTCACTCATGTAGGGCCAATACAGACCCCCATAAACCCCTAATAAACCCTGTCACTCATGGGGGTCAATATAGACCCCCATAAGTCTTCATTAACCCTATCACTCATGGGGTTCAATACAGACCCCCATAAGCACTTAATTAACCCCCTCACTCATGGGGTTAATACAGAGCCCCATAAACCCCTAATAAACCCTGTCACTCATGGGGGTCAATATAGATCCCCATAAGTCTTCATTAACCCTATCACTCATGGGGTTCAATACAGACCCCCATAAGCACCTAATTAACCCTGTCACTCATGGGGGTCAATACAGACCTTTGTGAGCACTTAATTAACCCCCTCACTCATGGGGGTCAATACAGACAACCATGAACCCCTAATTAACCCTGTCACTCATGTAGGGCCAATACAGACCCCCATAAGCCCTTCATTAACCCTGTCACTCATGGGGGTCAATACAGGCCCCCATAAGCACTTCATTAACTGTGTCACTCATGGGGGTCAATACAGACCCCCATAAGCAATTCATTAACCCCCTCACTCAGGGGGGTCAATATAGACCCCCATAAGCCCTTCATTAACCCTGTCACTCATGGGTGTCAATACAGACCCCCATAAGCCCTTCATTAACCCTGTCACTCATGCGGGTCAATACAGACCCCCATAAGCCCTTCATTAACCCTGTCACTCATGGGGTCAATACAGACCCCCATAAGCACTTAATTAACCCCCTCACTCATGGGGGTCTATACAGACCCCCATAAACCCCTAATAAACCCTGTCACTCATGGGGGTCAATATAGACCCCCATAAGTCTTCATTAACCCTATCACTCATGGGGTTCAATACAGAAACCCATTAACCCCTAATTTACCCTGTCACTCATGGGGGTCAATACAGACCCCCATAAGCCCTTCATTAACCCTGTCACTCATGGGGGTCAATACAGTCCCCCATAAGCAATTTATTAACTGTGTCACTCATGGGGGTCAATACAGACCCCCATAAGCACTTCATTAACCCCCTCACTCAGGGGGGGTCAATATAGACCCCCATAAGCCCTTCATTAACCCTGTCACTCATGGGGGTCAATACAGACCCCCATAAGCCCTTTTTTAACCCTGTCACTCATGGGGGTCAATACAGACCCCCATAAGCCTTTCATTAACCCTGTCACTCATGGGGGTTAATACAGGCCCCCATAAGCACTTCATTAACCCCCTCACTCATGGGGGTCAATATAGACCCCCATAAGCCCTTCATTAACCCCCTCACTCATGGGGGTCATTACAGACCCTGTTAAACCTCTAATTAACTCTGTCACTCATGGGGGTCAATACAGACCCCCATAAGCCCTTCATTAACCCTGTCACTCATGGGGGTTAATACAGGCCCCCATAAGCACCTTATTAACCCCCTCACTCATGGGGGTCAATATAGACCCCCATAAGCCCTTCATTAACCCCCTCACTCATGGGGGTCATTACAGACCCTGTTAAACCTCTAATTAACTCTGTCACTCATGGGGGTCAATACAGACCCCCATAAGCCCTTCATTAACCCTGTCACTCATGGGGGTTAATACAGGCCCCCATAAGCACTTCATTAACCCCCTCACTCATGGGGGTCAATATAGACCCTCATAAGCCCTTCTTTAACCCCCTTACTCATGGGGGTCATTACAGACCCTGTTAAACCTCTAATTAACTCTGTCACTCATGGGGGTTATTACAGGCCCCCATAAGGACTTATTTAACCCCCTCACTCATGGGGGTCAATATAGACCCCCATAAGCCCTTCATTAACCCTGTCACTCATGGGGGTCAATACAGACCCCCATAAGCACTTCATTAATCCACTCACTCATGGGGGTCAATACAGACCCCCATAAACCCCTAATTAATCTTGTCATTCATAGGGGTCAATATAGACCCCCATAAGCCATTTATTAACCCTGTCACTCATGGGGGTCAATACAGACCACCATAAACCCCAAATTAACCCTGTCACTCATGGGGGTCAATATAGACCCCCATAAGCCCTCATGGGGGTCAATACAGACCCACGTAAGCACTTCATTAACCCTGTCACTCATGGGGGTCAATACAGACCCCCATAAGCCCTTCATTAACCCTGTCACTCATGGGGTCAATACAGACCCACATAAGCACTTAATTAACCCCCTCACTCATGGGGGTCTATACAGACCCCCATAAACCCCTAATAAACCCTGTCACTCATGGGGGTCAATATAGACCCCCATAAGTCTTCATTAACCATATCACTCATGGGGTTCAATACAGAACCCCATTAACCCCTAATTTACCCTGTCACTCATGGGGGTCAATACAGACCCCCATAAGCCCTTCATTAACCCTGTCACTCATGGGGGTCAATACAGTCCCCCATAAGCAATTTATTAACTGTGTCACTAATGGGGGTCAATACAGACCCCCATAAGCACTTCATTAACCCCCTCACTCAGGGGGGTCAATATAGACCCCCATAAGCCCTTCATTAACCCTGTCACTCATGGGGGTCAATACAGACCCCCATAAGCCCTTTTTTAACCCTGTCATGGGGGTCAATACAGACCCCCATAAGCCTTTCATTAACCCTGTCACTCATGGGGGTTAATACAGGCCCCCATAAGCACTTCATTAACCCCCTCACTCATGGGGGTCAATATAGACCCCCATAAGCCCTTCATTAACCCCCTCACTCATGGGGGTCATTACAGACCCTGTTAAACCTCTAATTAACTCTGTCACTCATGGGGGTCAATACAGACCCCCATAAGCCCTTCATTAACCCTGTCACTCATGGGGGTTAATACAGGCCCCCATAAGCACCTTATTAACCCCCTCACTCATGGGGGTCAATATAGACCCCCATAAGCCCTTCATTAACCCCCTCACTCATGGGGGTCATTACAGACCCTGTTAAACCTCTAATTAACTCTGTCACTCATGGGGGTCAATACAGACCCCCATAAGCCCTTCATTAACCCTGTCACTCATGGGGGTTAATACAGGCCCCCATAAGCACTTCATTAACCCCCTCACTCATGGGGGTCATTACAGACCCTGTTAAACCTCTAATTAACTCTGTCACTCATGGGGGTTATTACAGGCCCCCATAAGGACTTATTTAACCCCCTCACTCATGGGGGTCAATATAGACCCCCATAAGCCCTTCATTAACCCTGTCACTCATGGGGGTCAATACAGACCCCCATAAGCACTTCATTAATCCCCTCACTCATGGGGGTCAATACAGACCCCCATATACCCCTAATTAATCTTGTCATTCATAGGAGTCAATATAGACCCCCATAAGCCATTTATTAACCCTGTCACTCATGGGGGTCAATACAGACCCCCATTAACCCCAAATTAACCCTGTCACTCATGGGGGTCAATATAGACCCCCATAAGCCCTCATGGGGGTCAATACAGACCCACGTAAGCACTTCATTAACCCTGTCACTCATGGGGGTCAATACAGACCCCCATAAGCACTTAATTTACCCCCTCACTCATGGGAGTCAATATAGACCCCCATAAGCCCTTCATTAACCCTTTCACTCATGGGGTCAATACAGACCCCCATAAGCACTTAACTAACCCCCTCACTCATGGGGGTCAATATAGACCCCCATAAGCCCTTCATTAACCGTCTCACTCATGGGGGTCAATACGGACTCCCATAAGCACTTAATTAACCCCCTCACTCATGGGGGTCAATACAGACCCCCATAAACACCTAATTAACCCTGTCATTCATGGGGGTCAATATAGACCCCCATAAGCCCTTCATTAACCCTGTCACTAATGGGGGTCAATACAGACCCCCATAAGTCGCTAATTAACCCTGTCACTCATGGGGGTCCATACAGACCCTCATAAGCCTCTATTTAACCCCATCAGTCCCATAAGGATATATTAAGACCATTATGGGCCTGTTACAACCCAACATTAACCACATAAGTGCCATGACGGTCCTCAACGACCATCATGACACTAAGCATAAACTCTACACTGCACTATACCCCCCCCCCCCCCAAAAAAAAAACACATTAAATATCCGCTCTGTAAATCAGTGCAGTGTTTTTTGTCCTGTTGCGGTAATCCGTGTACAGGTGAGAGTGGGTGGGGCTTGGCCTTTGTAAAGGTTTATCTATGTGCATTTGTGTGAGGTTCTGTTTGAATCAGCTCTGTAAATCAGTGCAGAGTTTTCTGTCCTGTTGCAGTAATCAGTGATACAGGTGAGAGTGGGTGTGGCTTGGTCTGTGTAAGTTATATTTGTGTGAGGTCCTGTTTGAATCCGCTCTGTAAATCAGTTCAGAGTTTTCTGTCCTGTTGCAGTAATCAGTGATACAGGTGAGAGTGGGTGTGGCTTGGCCTGTGTAAGTTATATCTGTGTGCATTTGTGTGAGGTTCTGTTTGAATCAGCTCTGTAAATCAGTGCAGTGTTTTCTGTCCTGTTGCAGTAATCAGTGATACAGGTGAGAGTGGGTGTGGCTTGGTCTGTGTAAGTTATATCTGTGTGCATTTGTGTGAGGTCCTGTTTGAATCCGCTCTGTAAATCAGTGCAGAGTTTTCTGTCCTGTTGCAGTAATCAGTGATACAGGTGAGAGTGGGTGTGGCTTGGTCTGTGTAAGTTATATCTGTGTGCATTTGTGTGAGGTTCTGTTTGAATCCGCTCTGTAAATCAGTGCAGAGTTTTCTGTCCTGTTGCAGTAATCAGTGATACAGGTGAGAGTGGGTGTGGCTTGGTCTGTGTAAGTTATATCTGTGTGCATTTGTGTGAGGTTCTGTTTGAATCCGCTCTGTAAATCAGTGCAGTGTTTTCTGTCCTGTTGCAGTAATCCATGTGTACAGGTGAGAGTGGGTGTGGCTTGGCCTGTGTAAGTTATATCTGTGTGCATTTGTGTGAGGTTCTGTTTGAATCGGTTCTGTAAATCAGTGCACAGTTTTCTGTCTGGTGCAGTAATCAGTGATACAGGTGAGAGTGGGTGTGGCTTGATCTGTGTAAAGGTTTATCTGTGTGCATTTGTGTGAGGTTCTGTTTGAATCAATTCTGTAAATCGGTGCAGTGTTTTCTTCCTGTGGGCTGTAATCCGGGTCCAGGTGAGAGTGGGTGTGGCTTGGCCTGTGTAAGTTATATCTGTGTGCATTTTATCGTGTTCTGCTGAATCCGTTCTGTGAGGCAGTGCAGTGTTTTCTGTCCTGTGCTCATTTATCATTGTACAGGCGAGTAGGCGGGGTCTATTTTAACAAGGGAAGTGCGAGCTTGGGAGCTTGCAATCATTTCTAGTGTAAGTGTAGTTAGTGTGTAGGAGATTAAATAAAAGGAGGAAATCCAAAGAAAAGGGGTATTATAAGAAAAAACTGAAAACAAACGTATATATATTTTTTCTGTTTTGTTTGGGTTAAGGTGTAGAAAAGCAATCTTTATACAAATACATTGATTTGTGTTCTCACTGTATTTTTGTAACTGATAATCATGAGTCAGTCCAGTGGCAACCTCACTCAGTGTACATCCTGCCAAATGTATGCACTACTGGAACAGATGATCCAGGGTCCATACCTCTGTGACAGGGGTGAGCATGTTGCCTCTCTGTAAGCTCAAATTGAAGATCTGGAGAGGAGAATTGCAGCACTTAGTGATACTGCTCCACTGGAAAGGGAGGTGGTGCTCACGGAGCACAGTTTAGCTGGGCCTAGTATGGAGTGAGGAGCTGGGGCTAGTGAGGATGTCCATTCAGGAATGGCAATGCCAGATAGAGCTATTGCCTCTAACAGCCGGGAGAACAGTTCTACTGGAGGAGAGGCAGGGCAGAATAGGCAGAGCAACAGACATGTTTTGGTGGTAGGGGACTCTAATTATTAGGAAGGTAGACAGGGTAATTTGTCACCCAGATCCCAGCAATCGAATAGTTTGCTGTCTCCCTGGTGCTCGGGCTCGGCATGTTGTGGATTGGGTGGATAAATTATTGGTAGGGGCTGGTAATGAACCGGCGGTCTTGGTACACATTGGTACCAATGACAAAGTTAGTGGAAGATGGAGCATCCTAAAGAATGATTTTAGAGAACTAGGGAATAAGCTTAAAGCAAGGACCTCCAAGGTAGTATTTTCTGAGATACTACCAGTGCCATGTGCTAGCCCAGGGAGGTAGAAGGAGCTTAGGGAGGTTAATGCGTGGCTTAAAAAGTGGTGCAGTGCAGAAGGTTTTCGGTTTTTAGAGCACTGGGCTGACTTCTCACTCGGGTACAATCTATATAGCAGGGATGGATTGCACCTTAATGATAAGGGAGCTTTTGTGCTAGGAGATAGGATGGTAGAACGGCTGGGGGAGTTTTTAAACTTGTAGGTGGGGGGGAGGGACCATATAGAAGTATTGTGGTAAATGGGGTAGAGAGGGAAAAGGATGAATTAGTTACTCATGGGGGAGGAGAAGGGGGAGGGTTACAATAGACAGTAGGGAGGTATTAATAGGTGCCTCAAATACAGTGGCAAGCACTTCACAATGGCAGAGCCATAGCAACATAAAGTGTATGCTTCCTAACGCAAGAAGTTTGCCTGGGAAAATGGACGAGCTAGAAATATTAGCAGTACAAGAAAAAAGGGGCTTAATAGGCATTACTGAAACATGGTGGGATGAATCTCACGACTGGACTGTTAATCTGGATGGTTATAACCTATTTAGGAAAGATAGGGGAAATGGTAAAAGAGGAGGAGGGATCTGTCTGTATGTAAGCCTATAGTCAGAGAAGATATTTATGCTGGCACTAACGGCATCATTGAATCTTTGTGGGTTGAGCTAAATAGTGGAGGAGCGCATTCTAAACGCATATTGGTGGGAGTATGCTATAAACCCCCAAATATAGCTGAAAGTGAGGAAATACAAATATTGTTACAGATTGGAAATGCAGCTAAGCATGGGCAAGTTCTAATAATGGGAGACTTTAATTACCCTGAAATAAACTGGATAAATGAGACCAGCAGCTCAGCTAAGGGGAGCAGGTTCTTGAGTACACTTGGGGATCATTATCTGGCCCAGGTAATACAAGAACCTACTAGAAATGGGGCCATCTTTGATTTAGTCATCACAAGTAATATTGATATAATATCAAATGTTAAAATAGGGGAACCTTTGGGGAACAGTGATCACAACACAGTATCATTTGAGATTGAAAACAAAAAACAAGTTGTAAGGGGCCAACAAAAACTCTAAATTTTAAAATGGCTAACTTTAATGGGCTACAGGCAGCAATAAGACATATAAACTGGGACAAAGAACTTGCAGGGAAAAATACTGAAAATAAATGGACAACATTCAAATCCTTACTAAATAAACATACTCATCAGCATGTACCATGTGGAAATAAAATGAATAGGAGTAAATCATATCCCATGTGACTTAATGACTTAAAGATCATGATGAGGAAAAATAAACATGCATTTAAATTATACAAGAAGGAGGGAACAGAGGCAGCTTTATGTGACTATAAGGAAATCAACGATGCTTGCAAAAGGGCTATTAGACTGGCTAAAATAGAAAATGAGAAGTCAGTTGCAATGGAAAGTAAGACTAACCCTAAAATATTTTTTAAATATATTAATGGGAAGAAGGCTAGGAAGGAAGCTATAGGAACATTACAATGTGACACAGGCCATCTGATAATTAGTGACCAGGAAAAGGCAGATGAGCTAAATAGGTTCTTTTCGGCGGTATACACAAGGGAGGTACCAGTGGATGGGACACCGCAACATAATGGGGCTACACTACCATGACTAAATAATTGGTTAACGCAGGAAGAAATCCAAAAGGGATTGGAGAAAATAAATGTTAATAAAGCCCCAGGTCCTGATGGAATACATCCAAGGGTACTGAGGGAGCTGGGTTCTGTAATAGCCAAACCATTATATCTAATCTTTCAAGACTCACTCACTACAGGGTCTCTACCGGATGACTGGAGAAAAGCAGAGGTGATACCTATATTTAAGAAGGGATCTAGAGCAAATCCGGGGAATTATAGACCATTGAGCCTCACATCTGTAGTTGGGAAGCATTTAGAAGGGTTAATAAGGGACAGAATACAAGAATATGTCTATTTGAACAAGATCATAGGTAGCAGTCAACACGGATTTATGAAGGATAGGTCGTGTCAGACCAATCGAATTAATTTTTATGAGGAGGTTAGTAGGAACTCGGATCAGGGCAACTCAGTGGATCTAGTCTTTTTAGATTTTTCAAAGGCATTTGATACAGTGCCACATGAATGACTAGTGAGCAAACTAAGGGATACAGGAATTGCAGTAAATATCTGCTCATGGATCTAGAGCTGGCTAAAAGACAGGAAGCAAAGGGTTGTTGTAAATGGAACATACTCAGATTAGTCTAATGTGATAAGTGGGGTTCCTCAAGGTTCAGTATTAGGTCCTCTCCTTTTTAACATATTTATTAATGACATAGAAGTAGGACTCAAAAGTAGTGTCTCCATTTTTGCTGATGACACTAAGTTGTGCAAGGTAATAAAATCAGATAATGATGTACTTTCCCTACAAACGGATTTGCATAAATTAGAGAAATGGGCGGCTAAATGCAAGATGAGATTTACCGTATATACTCGAGTATAAGCCGACCCGAGTATAAGCCGAGGCACCTATTTTACCACAAAATACTGGGTAAAATGAGTGACTCGGGTATAAGCCAAGGGTGGGAAATGTGCTGCCCCCTGTGTCCCTCTTGTGCCCGCTGTGTCCCCCCTCTCTCTCCCGTGTCTCTTCTCCCCTCTCCCTTCCCTGTGTCTCTTCCCCCCTCTCCCTTCCCTTATCACCCTCCTCATTCTCAACCTCCCTCCTCAACCCCACTCCTCATCCTCAACCTCCCTCCTCATCCTCAACATCCCTCCTCAACCCCCTCATCATCAACCCCCTCCTCATCCTCAACCCCCTCCTCAACCTCCCTCCTCAACCCCACTCCTCAACCTCCCTCCTCATCATCCCTCCTCAACCCCCTCATCCTCAACCTCCCTCCTCAACCTCCCTCCTCATCCTCCATCCTCAAACCCCCATCCTCAACCCCCTCCTCAACCTCAACACCCCTCCTCATTCTAAACCCCCCTAAATACCTGCTTCTGCTCGGGCCTCCGCTCCTCCTTGACCCGGTGCGCATGTGACGTCACATGCGAGCCACGTCATTAGCATATACCTGGTGCCGGCACCCGGTATATGCTAATGACGTGACGTCACATGCACGCCACGTCATTAGCATATACCGGGAGCCGGCACTTGGTATATGCTAATGACATGCGCGCCACGTCATTAGCATATACCGGGAGCCGGCACCCGGTATATGCTAATGACATGCGCGCCACGTCATTAGCATATACCGGGTGCCGGCACCCGGTATATGCTAATGACGTGGCGCATGTGACGTCACATGCGTTCCGGGTCAAGAAGGAGCGGAGGCCGGAGCAGGTAAGTGAGGGGAAAGGGAGAGAGGGAGGTATTTAGGGGGGTTTAGAATGAGGAGGGGGGGTTAGAATGAGGAGGGGGGGTTAGAATGAGCAGGGGGGTTGAGGATGAGGAGGGGGGAGGGAAAGAGACAAGGGGGGTTGGAGAGACACGGGGGAGGGTTAGAGAGACACGAGGGAGGTTAGAGAGACACAGGGGAGGTTAGGGAGACACGGACGGAGAGTGACTCGATTATAAGCCGAGGGAACCCTTTTTAGACTTAAAAAAAGGGCTGAAAAACTCGGCTTATACTCGAGTATATACGGTAATACAAATAAATGCAAGGTTATGCATTTGGGAAGGAAAAATAGCCATGCAATCTATAATCTTAATGGAGCAAATCTAGGGGTATCAGATATTGAAAGGGATTTGGGAGTACTAGTGGACAACCACCTAGGTAACAGTTCTCAAAGCCAAGCAGCAGCTGCAAAGGCAAGTAAAATATTAGCATGTATTAGGGAGGTTATAGAAGCAAGGGAAGCAAATATAATTCTGCCACTATACAAATCCCTAGTACGCCCTCATTTGGAATATGGAGTACAATTTTGGGCACCACTTCATAAAAAGGACATTTTAGAGCTAGAAAACGTAAAGAGAAGGGCTACAAAACTAATAAGGGAAATGGAGGGGCTAAGTTATGAAGAAAGACTAACCAAACTAAACGTATTTTCGCTAGAAAAAAGGCGTCTACGAGGGGATATGATTACCTTATTTAAATACATCCAGGGTCAATATAAGGCTTTGTCAAGTGAACTGTTTGTAGCAAGAGATTTTCAACTGACAAGAGGACACCCTTTGAGGTTAGAGGAAAAAAAGATTTCACCTTAAACAAAGAAAAGGGTTCTTTACAGTTAGGGTGGTTAAACTGTGGAATTCTCTACCAAAGGAGGTGGTGACAGCGGTGGTAACAGCGTAGACAACTTCAAAAAGGGGTTAGATATATTTTTGAATAAAGAGAGCATTCAAGGCTATCCTAGATAACTAGCGAAGGAATATTGATCCAGGGAGAAGTTTGGTCGCCGGTTTCTGGGGTCAGGAAGGAATTTTGCTTTTTTCCCTTATGAGACAGTTGGCAAAGTTTCAGTGGTTTTTTTTTTCTTTTTGCCTTTTTCTGGATCAATTAACAATTAATAATAAATAGTACACATTAAAAAGATCAATAGAGATCTAAAAAGGTTGAACTTGATGGACTAACTCTTTATTCATCCTCTAATACTATACTATTAATAATTATTTAATCAACAAATTAATTAATAACTAATCCGCATATTGCAGATCAGAGGAGATCTTAACAGGTTGGACTTGATGGACTGAAAGTATTTTTTCAACCTTAATTACTGTGGGCCTCATTCTATTATCGGCCGTAGGGGATGCGGGGCTGCAAGGACCGGCCGCAGGCTATTTGCCTTGTTATCCCTTGCGGCCGCACGCGCCGGAGGAAAGCCTTTGATCTTATGCGGCCATAAGAGTATCGGCCGCAAGAAAATCCCGGTTGCTATTCTATTGCTCCGGGAACCCTCTCTGCAAGGCTAAAACCGAGCCGCAGCTTAATTGCAGCAAAAAGGTCCCGCAGCACATAATAAAGCCATCCTGCACTCTGAGGAGACTATAAAGTGATTGTAGGTGTTAGCATTCTTAGCACAACATTCCCCTACACTCAAATCCGTAAATAATTTTTATTTTAATTTATGTCAAATATCCGTTGAAAAAGTCCAGAGGGCTTGGAGCACTTCAGACCCGCCCACGCTGCGGCCGGAAAATAAACAGTTAATGAAATCTCGGATTTGGGCTGATGTGCAAGCTTGAGAGGGGGTTGCTATTAATCCTCATGTCCACTATTATGATCCCTAGGATATACAGAGCTTTACAGTGCCGTCTTGAATTTATATTTGCTTTTAAAGATTTCTGAGCTTACGGCCGGTTGCAAGATATGCGGCCGTCCGTAAGGGGATATCCTTGTGGTGCCGTCTATTTGAATTGCAAGGTAAAGGAACCCCTGCAAGGAATCGCAGCTTTGCGGCCGTTTTACGGCCAATAATAGAATGAGGCCCTATGTAACTATGTAACTAAACACCCTCTACACTAACCTATTTACACCTACACTACCTACCTACCCCCGCACTACAGAAAAAAAAAATTACACACCTGAAAAGGAAATACATACAATACATACAATACAAATGCATACAATACAAATGCATACAATAGAAATACATACAATACAAATGCATACAATACAAATAAAATGAAATACAATACAATACACCCCTATCTAATATACAATACATTCTATCTATCTAATATACATCCCCCAATCGAAATAAATACCATAATCTAATATACATCCTATCTATATAATATACATCACCCAATCTATCTAAATAAATACCACAATCTAATATACAATACATGCTATGCTATCTATATAAAACACATACCCCTAGCTAACATACAATAAATGCTATCTATATATAAAATAATCTAATTCTAAGCTAAAATAAAATAATTAAGACCACTTACCTTTGCAGATGTCCCTTCAGATCAGCCACCTAGGGAAAAAAATAAAAATAAATAGTGCAACACATTTACAGTAAATAAATAAACATTCTAAATATTCTACTCACCTTTCCAGCATGTCTCGTCCTTATACTTTTACTCTTCTCCGGCGCGGCCACTGTTAAAAAAAACATAACATTAATACACATACATAAGCATAAAAACAAAATAAAATAAACATAATCTACATTGTACTTACCTGCCCGCGATGTCTCCGGCCTCCTCCTCTTCTGCCCTGCCCTGGAACCGCGCTCTAAAAAAAAAAAAAAAAAAAAAAACACACATCCGCACTCACGGACATCCCCGATGTTAATGAGGGTCCTGGAGACTTTTCCGGAAGAAAATAGGCAATGGCACCTTCTGATTGGTTGAAAACGCTGTGTATCAAATTCACCCAATCAAGAGGCGCCAATGTGTGAGCCAATCAGAAAGGGATACACCCTAAAATCCCACTCTGATTGGATAATGCACCTGTCAATCTTTATTTAAACCAATCATAAGGTGCAGATGCCTTCAGCCAATCACAATGGAATACACCCCCACAGGGTGATTGTCTGGAGGCATCTGCGCATTCTGATTGGTTGCACTGACAATAGCCAATCACAATGGAATACACCCCCACGTACTGATTGGTGAAGGCATTTGCGCCTTCTCATTGGCTGTTGTCAATTTCAATCAGTATTACAGCCAATGGTAAGGCGCAGATGTCTTCAGCTAATCACTGCGTGGGGGTGTATCCCATTGTGATTCGCTGATGGCAATAAAGCCTTCGGATTGGTTCAAATAAAGATTGACAGGTGCGTTATCCAATCAGCGTGGGATTTTGGGGTGTATCCCTTTCTCATTGGCTCACAATTGGCGTCTTCTCATTGGCTGAATTTGATAGCGTTTTCAGCCAATCAGAAGCCGCCATTGCCAATTTTATTCTGGAACACTCGTAGGAAGCTCATTAGTGTCGGAGACATCCGCGAGTGCGGATGTGTGCTTTTTTAACATTTTTTTTTTAGAACGCGGATGCTTCCGGGGCAGAAGACGAGGATGCCAGAGACATCGCAGGGAGGTAAGTACAATGTAGACTGTGTTTGTTTTACTTGGTTTTATGCTTATGTATGTGTACTAATGTAATGTTTTTTTTTTTAACAGTGGCCGCGCCGCAAAAGAAGGACAAGATATGCTGGAAAGGTGAGTAGAATATTTAGAAAGTTAGAAAGATAGGGGGATGTATATTACATAGATAGTATTGTATATTAGATAGGGGGAGGTATATTAGATAGGGGGAGGTATATTAGATAAGAGGAGGTATATTAGATAGGTGTGTATTGTATTGTATTTAATTGTATTGTATTTCATTGTATTGTATTGTATTTCATTGTATTGTATTGTATATATTGTATTGTACTTATTATATGTATTTCCTTTTCAGGTGTGTATTTTTTTTTTCTGTAGTGGGGGGGGGGTTGTAATGTATTTTTTTATTTTCTGTTATGTTTCTTTTTTTATTTTTTGTGATGTACGTTTTTTTTTTTTCTGTAATGTACATTTTTTATTTTTGGTGATTTAGTTTTTTATTTTATGTAATGTAGATTTTTGATTACTTTAGTTTTTTTGATTTCTGTAATTACAGTGTTGGGGAGGGGGTTATTAGGGTTAGGTAGGTAGTGTAGGTGGTAATAGGTTAGTGTAGAGGGTGTTTAGTTGATATTTAATGTTTTATTGGGGGGTTATAGTGCAGTGTAGTGTTTATACTTAGTGTCGTGATAGTCCTTGACGACCGTCATGGCACTTATGTGGTTAATGTTGGGTTGTAACAGGCCCAAAATGGTCATAATATACCCTAATGGGACTGATGGGGGGACTGATAGACGCTTATCAGGGTCAGGATAGACCCCCATAAGTGACCGGGTTAAAATGGTGTAGTGCTTACACTTTGGGTCATGAGGGTCCTGGATGACCCTCATGGCACTTATAGTGTTATTACATGCGTTCATTAGTGTGCTATATAGTTGAGGCACCAAGTACACTTACATTGTGTGACAAAAAGCATTTCAACACTTTCTTTTATTGACCGTCATTTTTTGACGGGCAAGTCGCTAGTATATATATATAGGGACCTTGCAAGGGGCACCAAAAATGATATATATATATATATATATATATATATATATATATATATCCCCTTCCTCTCTTCCCAGACCAATCCTGCCTGCCCCCATTTTCCTCATGTCAACCAATTGTCTTGTGCCGCCCCTTTACCTCACCAGATCGGGGAGGGGGGAATCCTGAGTGACGTCACTGACCAGAAGATGCCATGCAGGGAAGCTACACAGAAAGAGGATCTGATGTGGTAAAGGGAGCTGGGGAGGGATGCAAAAGGCATCGGGCTGACATGACAGACGGGCCATGGTGCATTGCATTGGGTGCACCAGCAGTAGTTCCGCCAATGTCTGTGTGTTAGGTGATGTTCAGTGACTGCTTGTGCATGTGTGTTTGTACATGTCCTTGTGTGAGGTATCATTCCATGACCGATTGTGCATGCATGTACATGTGTGTGCGCATGTGTTTAAATGTATCTGAAGTGCTGTTCAGTGACTGCGTGTGCATGCATGTACATGTGTGCAATGTTCTGTTCAGTGACACAGATTCAAAGACATTCACACACGTTCAAACAAACTCCAATATATTGAAACACAATGTCAATCACACACATGTACAGTATACACGTATGTACACTTCAGTTAGAATAATACACTACACTGACAGTAACATAACTGGTCCCCCTGTCCAATACATCAAATTACTATGTTTGGTCACATACAGCCAATATGTAGTGAATGAAAAAAAGCAATATATAATGGGACATATTCAGCTCTATATGAAGTACTGTATATAGGGCTACATACTGAAGAAATTAACTATTAATTATGTAATACTTACTAATTAGCTGTTAATAGGTGTTATCCACCTATGGGAAAAGTTAACAGTCAGCCTTGAACTAAATATACATCTGTGTATATCTAACTATACTGCTGTGTGTATCTAAATATGAATATATTATAAGTATATTTTCAATGCTTGATCTATAGATTAGGATTGTTTGGAGCATTAACCTGGTTTGTCACCTACTTCTAAAATATTGAAATCAGCTGAAGAAAGACAAACAGTGCAGGAAATGGAGATTGGACAGGGGCAATGTATATAGAGAGGTATCAGTTATGTGTCTATTAAAAAGAAGGTCAGTCTCACAAAGATTCACTGTTTTTACCTTTCAATATTTATTTAGCCTATACATTCTTTGTTAGTTGCATCATTAATTGTGTGTTTATTCTTCTGCTATTTACACAGTATTGTTCAACCTAATCTATTGTGCATTTAATTCCAGGCTATCAAGAGATGCGTGCCAAGTCTCTGCCGCTCAGACAAGGTACATGATAGGAATGAGGCTGAATGATCTATAATTACCAAGATCATATATTGTGAAATTAACTCAGGATTAACCTTTTATATTTTATATTAGAAAAATTGGAATTTGGATCTGGGTAAATTTAATAAAAAAACATCATGGAGATCAGAAAATGATGGGTAGATATTAAAAAGGCTCCTAATTGCCAATTATATCATCAGTAACTTTCCATGCCTGTTTATATTCATGCTGCTTGACTACTTCCCATCTTAACACCATCTTCTTTTTATTCTAAAACCTTTATGACTTCTCTTACCATTTCATACCTCTTTAGACCGATAGCTGCCTTGTGCTAATAAAGAGAATAATAACAGAGAGAGAACAGAGGAGAAATGCTACTTACAGGGGGAAATTACATGGTAGTCAGAGAAATAGATTTATAGACTAGAAAGAAATAAAAGGGATTGGGTTGTGGAAAAAAGGCCTTCTTATTATTTTCCCTGTTCCATACATATGCTTTATATTTTCTTAAAATGTCCCTTTTACCCACTAACCATACTATCATTCATCATATCATTGTCTAGTCTGATTTTTTGCTTTCTTTGCTTGTCTTTCCTCTCATATTCTTATCCCTACTAAACATTGACTAATAATGTGATGAGAAACCACAGGGCGTTTAGAAATGACAGTTATGAGACATAATGAGATAGTAATTAAACTAATCAATTTACAGGCACAACAGGAATTGGTTAGTAACATCACTGCAGAGACTTGCAAGGAGGATTTTCATCTGTAGAAGTGGGCAATAAGTAGTGATGAAAGAAAACCTGTAAATGGAGCTTCCATACATAAATAGATAAACTACATGAGTGAAGATGACAGCGTGTGGAAAACAGTGAAAGTGAGAGATTGAAGAATAGAGTAAGAGTTAGGGAATAGAGGAGATGAAGCAGAGAAAATAAGAGGTTGTAATGAAAAATAGAAGTTTATATTTATATTAGTAAAGAAAGTAATTCTAAAAAAAAGTTTATCTATTGTGTTAAATGATGAGAATGTTGGGGTTATGAGAAGTGGGAAGAAGTTGTTTCAACTCAAAGTCGTTTACAGACTCAGTACATTGACACATATTTAGTGTGGGATTAGGCAATAGGGGACTAACAATGATTTTTTGATGCAATATCAGTGACTATTTATAACAGTACGAGATATAAAAAGGTGGTATGTGTGGTAGTAATAGGAATAATTACAATATATAGTGAAGTTATAAAGAGAAATAGGAAGACTTATAGGGAGATACAGAATGATACAGTGAGTTACATGAAAGTATTATTTGGAACAATATAGAGTAATTTGTGTTTAATACTATAGTTTTCAGCTTTATATTTTCTCACAATTCTAAAAACATTGAGAAATGCTAAATGCTCTTGTTGTATTTCAAATGGCACGGCATATTGGCAGCAGATCATCCTAAAAGAGGTAGAATTCACTTTTTCTCTTAAATTAATTTTTTAGATAATCATTATATCATATTGAAAATAGATGTGTAAACATTAGCAAAAATAACTTTAGCTAGAAAACAGCCACTAGTATTATTATTATTATTATCATTTATTTGTAACATGCCAATGGACAGCATGACAAAGACCTCATCCCACCTGTGTTACTATGACACTTTGTAATAGATGCAAATCTAATGTGCAACACTCTCACATCTCAGCCCTTCCTCTCCTATACAGTCTAATTATTTCACGGTCTAACCATTTTATAGAGTCAATTTCAACTTTAGTTGCAATCTCTAAAATATTTTTATCAACCAAGAAGTAGGTTGATCCTTTGGGTCATTATAACTGAAGCTTCAAACATTTATGAAGGTGCATCTACCAGTACTTTTATTTCATTAAAGATATTATTTAAGTATGTTAAGATCCCAGGGAGGGGTGTTATTCAGCTCCAGAAATTCCTGACTTTGGCTACAGGAATCCCCCTTTCATGCAATCTTCTTAGAAGGAATGGGCCTCTTGGTGCCCAGTGGTCAGATTAGGATCATGAGCATCAGCTCAGGGTCGCTGGATCAGCAAACCGGTATCATCTGCTTCTTCAGTATGGCTTGAAAAGGCTGAGGAGACCAGTCCTACCAGCAGATTCCAATTCAGTGTTTAAGCCCTTCTCCCAAGAGAGGAGTAGAGATTCGGGGCAGCAAAATGATTTTAGCTCAGTAGTCTTCCCTCCAAATGAAACATACCATTGTTTGCCATTGTATATGAAGTATTTTTTTTTCAGGTTAAAGGAAGTGTATTTATACAATTTAAGCACAAATTATTTACATGTTTCTGGGCTGAAAATATGCAAATCCTCTCTAGGATTACCCAATAACATATGTGCCTCTGGGGTATGTAGTTTATTGGTCCATGAAAAAATCAATCAGGAGGCAGGAAAAACTGGGCTTAGCTTGTCCGCCTTGGGGTGGATCTATGGGAGGCACCTACAAAGCAAAAAGTACGGGAAATGCAAACAAAATAAAAATAATACACCTAAACAACCACCAGATGTCACTGCAGGATAACAAAATTAACCTAGTTCAGCAGTGAAATTGCTACATAATCTGGAATTGAATGGTTCTTTCCCAAACCAAGAGACTTTTTAAAGTACTTTATCAAAGTTTTCAAAAAGGCCTTATAGTATATATTAGGAAAATCAGGGATGTTTATCTTGTTTCCCTTTCCCCTTCTATTTCTCTATCCCTCTCCTCATTCCTTTACCCCAACTGGAGGTGGAGGTTAAGTATTATTCTTAATATACAAAAAATATATATAATTAATTTCTCCCTTTTCTTTTTTTTTTCTCATTCTTCTCCATTCTCCTTATCATTGCTTTCTATTTTTATCCCTTTCTTGTAGCAGTTGTGCCATTTTAATTTATATTGAAATTATCTGTAATATAATCTGAGCCAACTAAATAAGCATTTCCCCAAAATAGATAAAAGACATCAGAGGGTAACCCTTCTTGCCCCTACCAAGGCCACTAACTCCTTCCTCAGATCGTCCACTTTTTTTGTCGGCAAATTCCTTTTTTTGCATTCTGAATCTATTAATATGCCGAGGAAGGTAAACAGCATTGTAGGAACCGCAAATATATTGGTCGAATAGATGAACGTGTCCAATAGAAACTATTAAGTATTGTGACCTGCTGGCCTTCGAACAGAATATCATCCAAATAATGGACCATACTGAAAGGACCAGACTCGTGACAAATAAACCATTGTAAGAAGGTACTGAACAATTCAAAATATGTATATGGAGCACCCCATTGGTAAACAGAGGTCCACATAGTATGTTTTATTGAAAGAACATCCCAACAAATGGTGACTAGATTTGTTAACTAGCAAAAGGTGGACAGCTGATTAAATATCAACTTTTGCCATCAATGATCCGCAACCTGCCCTCCTAGCTATATTGGTAGCTGGATAAAACGATGCATACAATACAGAAGAATATTAACAGAAGCCCCTTTTGGATACGATAGGTGGTGTATCAGATGGAACTTGCCCTCCACCCCGAGGGGAAATCCTCACCAGGGGTAGATTTTCTTGAACTATGCAGGGGAATTCAGCAATGGACTTAAGTTGAGCAGGTAGGCTGTGGGAATGCTGATTTCACCAGTAATTACAAATCAATCCCAAAACCCCTCCATCAGCAGCTTTTTAGCCATTGAGTACAGTAATACTGGTGACTTGCCCCTTGGCAGCCGGCTCAGCTTGCTTGCTTCCATCTTTTTGCTCGCCCCCACAATTGGAACAGGCATTTCTGAAATGACAGTTTGGGGACCATCTACATATGCCGTCATTATAGGAGTAGCAAATTCTGTTGGCTGTACCTGTTGTCAGAACAGGAGGCCTACTACTACTCGTGCTGCTCCAATAGGATGGCCCATCACGCATGGGGGTCATAACTCTCAGCCAGTAAGTGATCACTTTTTCTCTCCATGACATGGATAGCCTAGACGCGATGCACTGATTGAAATCCTCATCATACTTTCACCAGGCCAGGCCGCCATACTTGCGCTAGGAGCTTCAATTTTCTCCAAATACACGAAGAGTGATGAGCACTTCTTGGGATATCTTTCTGGAATCACACAGGCTATAGTGGGCACAGCCTGAAGCCAAGTGTCAAAAGTACAGGAAGATGTCCAATATTATGTAATTTTTTTCTAACTCCCCACAAAAAACGGTTTTGTACGAATCTATGAATCATGACAAAGGGAGGAGTGTGAAGATTTCAACAAACTCTTAATGCCATATACGTTCTTGTATCTCTTGTGAGACATAAGCATCTACATTGTCCAAAGAGCATACCGTAATTGCCCGCATGGACACGTCAAAGAAAATCTGATCATCTTGACCCTATCAGGCGCTACCCCACTGCTCCCTAGCACTGAAAGCCATTCACTGAACTCCTTTTCAGAAATCGCTATCTTGTAGTTATTTAAAAGTCCCTCTAGGAAAGGTGGCAACCCTGACCCTGTTGTCCTAAGTTAGCTAGATATACAGTTCACCTGCTGTCAGGCTACCTGCCTTCTAACCCAAGACACAGATGGTGGGTGTTCCCGGCAAGCCTTGTCCCCTTTCCCTGTGGCCCTGACAGGGTTTTCCTTGCTTGGACCTTCTGTCTCTCATCTCCCGGTCAGAGTTGAAGCCTGTGCAGCTCCCTACCTTTGCTCTGGGGTCATCAGTCCCTTGCCATCATCCTTAGAAGAGCCACTCTTTTTCACCATTAACTCCATGGGGTTGTGCAAGTCCCCCAGACCCCAAACCACTCCCAACCATTGCCGGTTCTTTTGGTCCTAACGGCATACCCCTTCCCAGACTGTCAGCTGATTGTCTGCCATTATTTTATGAACGTGTAGTGGTGTCAGCTGTCTCTTATGAGTCATGGCAAAACAAAGGGTGCTTACCTTGCTGTAGCCTTTCTGATCCGAACAGGGCACACTGTTCTTTCTGCTTTGGCAGCCTCGTTGTGACCTTCTGCATCATTGTGGCTTTCTGCATCCGCTCTGCTGTCCATATAAATCTCATTCTGAATCTGCATGCATTTCCCTCTTAACGTAGCCATCCTGGTGTTAAGCTCACTGCCGCCTTGGAACTGTCCCTTTAAAATAGCAACATTATTGTCACTTCCTGTAGATGTTATCACATATACTAAATATTGTACAAAGACTGTTGGTGCTTTGACAAGGCTCCTACCTTTACTATTACCCTTACCACCTCTAGGGCGGTGTGTGTGCTAGTAGTAGGTGTGTCTGAGAATATGAGTATGAGCTGGCTTAAAGGTGGATCAGTAGGTGCAGGCTAATTTGAGCAACCCGCACCTGTGTCACCTGCTTGCCCAAGTCTCCTTGCTTAGCAAGGTGAACGCCGAAGGAGCACTAAGCCTTCACCTGCAATGGGGGTATGCTGCAACTCCCTTTCTTTCTGTAGGCTTTAAAAGCACTGGAGCCAAAACCTCAGCCACTGTAGACTGCGCCTGGGGGGCTTTCAGATGAATGCCTAATTCTCCTGTGGAGGTACACAGGTGGTCTTCTAGACACTTTACTCCATGACAAATTGCCCTTAAGCGGACCTCCTCTGGGCGGTGCGCCAAAACTGCTGCCTCCACTGCATTCATATTATTGATGCAGAAAACGTGTATATATATATATAGGGCACTAAAGGGCTTAAGGAAAAAGGAAGCAGCCAGATAAATTAGGGAAACTCAATGGAATGATAAGGCACAATAATAACTGCAGCAGAGAGTAATATTAAGCAAGGTGGAAGAGAGTGGGGGAGAGACAGACAAGATAGGCCAAATACACAACCAGGAACTCACTCAGGCAACCTCTCCAGAGGCTTACACTCTTGCCCCCCCCCCCCCACTACCCTATTAATCCCTATAATACCATTATACCCGCCCACAAACCTATTAACCTCTTATTCCCCTACTGCACTTTCAAACCCTACACTACCCTATTAACCATCCCACTAACCTAGTAACCATCCCACTACCCTATTAGCCTCTACACTATTCAATTTTATTAATTCTTTATAAAAATGTGCATAACTTTGTTTTTATTATGTAGTCAATCTTATAGTCATGCCTATGACTTCCTTTAAAATACAATAATTTTAACTTATTTTGATATGTTTTCTTTTCCAGGAGAGACACACCACTATTGTTTTTTTTTTTTTTTTGTGTTCTGCAACATTTGTTACTTTTTAATAAAGCTTATTAATACTTTTTCATTTGGCTATTTGACATGTATTTTAACAAATGTATTATGAATCTTAGTGATACTTTTTATATTGATTGTAAATCACTTCAATATACCCATATTAACTTATTGGACACCTCGCGACTGCAAAGATAAATCACTGCCAAACCTTACAAAATGCTCTAATAATACTATGAATATCCTAATTGATAATCCCTTTAGTTATACTCTTGTATTTAACAAGGAAAATTGTAACAATATATCATGTATCATAATTATGCTTTTTGTTGATTCTTCCCAATTAATTTATATCTTATACATTGTGCTGTTAAACCATTACAATATACCTTTAAGTTACTACAAATATTAACTAGTTTTTACCTTGTTATTGCCAACATACTATGACTACCATACATTTGAAAATACTATAATACCGTGAACTTGATAATGGAAAAGGCTTGTATCTTAATTCTCTTAATTCAATCTAAAGTGTTACTCTGTATCTTTCCATATAGTAGTTATTCTATTTTAGCATTATTTCAAAGCAGAGCAACAGGTATTTTTAATCCAGTATAGCACTGATCACTGTGGTATGAGCCACCGCTGCTCATTACAAATCTATCATGTACCTCATGGTTCCCAAACTACTACACAAACCCATACATTGTGGAATTTGCTTTGCTATTTCAGGTCCCTGCATGTTATTGTCTTGTGATTGCAACATACAACCACTTTCATACCATAGCTTATATCTAAATCTTTTCTTCAATTTCCTTTAATGTAAAGCTTTTGATACTGTTACAAGGGGAAGCAGGGCGAACAGATTTGCCAGATTGAGTGAAACTGTTGGGGATGTCCATGCAGCAATGGCACTGCCAGACATCTGTTCCCTCTAACAGCCGGGAGAACAGTTCTACTGGAGGAGAGGGAGAATAGATTAGGCAGAGCCACTGGAATTTTTTTTTATAGGGGACTCTATTGTTAGGAAGGCAGACATGGTAATTTGTCCCCCAGATTCCAGTAATCAAACAGTTTGCTATCTCCCGGGTGGTCAGGTTTGACATGTTGTGGACGGTGTAGATAACCTGTTGGGAGGGGCTGGAAATGAACCGTCTGTCTTGGTACATATTGGTACCAATGACAAAGTAAGTAAAAGATGTAGTGTCCTAAAGAATGTTTTTAGGGAACTAGGAAAAAAGCTTAAGGCAAGGACCTCCAATGTAGGGAGATTAATGCATGGCTAACAAAGTGGTACATTAAAGAGGGTTTTGGATTTTTAGAGCAATGGGCTGACTTCTCACTATAGCAGGGATGGATTGCACTTAATAATGAGGGAGCTTGTGTGCTAGGGGATAGGATGGTCGAAAGGCTGGGGGATTTTTTAAACTAGTAGGTGGGGGGGAGGGAAGAGATGAAGGTATTGGAGTAGAAAGTGTAGAGATTAATTAAGTACACATGGTGGAGGAGAAGGAACAAGGGTTACTATAGACAGTACGATGGTATGGCTAAGTAACTCAAATACAGCGGCAAGCACCTCAAAACTTCAGAGTCATAGCAACATAAGGTGTATGCTTGCTAATGCCAGAAGCTTATCAGGGAAAATGAGCGGGCTAAAATTATTAACGGTACATGAAAAAAATGGGACTTTATAAGCATTACTGAAACATAGTGGGATGAATCTCATGACTGGACAGTTAATTTGAATGGTTATAACCTTTTTAGTAAAGCTAGGGGTAATGGTAGAAGAGGTGGATGGCTTTAAGCCTATAGTCAGAGAAGATATGTATGCTGCAACTAGCGATAATTTTGAAATCTTGTGGGCTGAATTAAATAGTGGAGGTACAAATCCTAAACAACTATTGGTAGAAATGTGTTATAAACCCAGAAGAATAAATAAAAGTGAGGAATTGCAATTATTGCTACAGATTGAAAATGCAGCTAAGCATCCAGCCACATTAAATTCCAAGCCGGTAGCAGCAACAGCACACCCACAAAGCCTGGGGACTTGAAATTCTATGTAGATACAGAGCTATTGCATTCACCCATGCCAAGACCTATGGGCTGTAGACACAAGCCCATAAACCACTTCCGTGCACGCAAGCTGTTATTTACAGAGTACACATAATTGCAATACACAATTTAAAAGAACATACATAGACACAAAGGGCACTCCATACCCTCGCCCCATCCAATCCCCTACACCTATCCCCCAACAGTTATTAATTACACATAATACACATTTTTTTTTCCATCATATATTTACAGTAACACTTATTTTTTTATTGTTTCATTATTTTTGGGATTGAAATGGAGGGAGGAGAGAGGAGTGGAGAGGTGGGAAGGTGAGGGGTGTTGGGGAGGAGGAGAAGAGCATTGGGGAGGAGGTGAGGAGTGGTGGAGGAGGAGGAGGAGAAGCTGGTGGAGCTTCAGGCCTGGTAGCCAAGCAGGACCCATCCTCCATGTCAGGTGAATATCACATACACCAACATGAAGCCACATGTAATTTAAGACACACTATACACATGCATGATGACCAACAAGGACACTGACATGTCATCTCCATGGACTTAGCAAGGGATAGATGAATGCATCATTAAAATCATGAAGCTGACAAATCACTGTCATTCCTGGGCATAGCAACAGTAATCAGCCAAAAAAGAGTCCATGTATTGGTGTGCCCACTACAGCCTATACAGTTACAGAATGCAGCTGGAATCAAGATAGTGTTAGGAGCCAAGAACGATCAAGACCTAGAACTAAAGAATATATCATATCTAGCAAATTATAGCTAAACTGAGTTGCAACTTGGAGAATCATCCAGGTTCAAGCCTAGATAACAGATAGTTAGGAATATACACAAAACAATGTATTATTCATCATACTAATGACATATACCTTTCTTTTCTATCTTCCAGCATTAAGGAGCTCTGTGTCTAGTGGCAAGCCAGAGCAGGAAGTGGAGGAGCAAACCCCTGCCCAGCAAGAACTGGCACAGGGGGAGAAGGAGAGAAGTGGAGCCGAGGGCCCTGGTTTAGAGGAGGAGGATGTAATATGGCTGGTAGGATCACCATCTGGACCACCAGTCACACCACCAGGATTCAACCCCATTATCCCCCTCCTCCATAGACTGAGGCTATCGCCAATGTCCTCCCACTGGAGTGATAATAGCAGTGAGCCACCTCCTCCTCCCCCCACAGCAGTGCACTGGACTGGCCACCACCACCGGGCCTAACCACACCACTGTCCATTCTGCAACATCCTCCACCCGGGCTCCAGACCCTCCCCACTCACACACCGCCATCTCCTCACCAGGACATGTCCCAGGGGCCTCCATCCCCAACATCAGGCCAGGCTGGGCAGGCGGAGATGCTGACCATCATGCAGCAGCAGTTGGAGTGTCTCCGTGGGATCCAGGCCAGCATCTCCGCCAATCATACAGAGGTAATGTGCAGCCTGGCCAGATGCAACAGGGAGGAGAGGAGGCATCATCTGATGACTGAACCCTACCTAGATGGGCTGCTCAGGATTAGGGAGGACCAGAGTGCATTCTAGAGAGTTATTGCAGAAGCCATGCAACGCGCTCTGGTCCCCAGCCCCGCTGCCTCCACTGCGAAGGCATCACTCGTTAACTTAATCTAGCCTGGCTACAGAGTCTTGGATCTTAGCCTATGTGATGGTGATATTTTGTAAGCAGATAGCTACCTCCAATCACATGGTCCATGATCCTCTTCTCTGTGGACATGTAGGAATCTGTTGATTATGTCACCAATTGATGATCACTGATGAATGCTGTTGAGAAGAGATGCTGCAGTCCCTATATTTTTTAAGGCCTTATTTTGTAGGTGTTATTTTTTTATTATTTTTTTTTTAGGTATAATTCAGGTCTATGAAGGCATCTGCAAGCATTGTGAAGCAAATGTATGATGTGTAAGGTTTTCCCAGTGCCTCTCAGGTAGACATTCCTTTGATGGCAGCCCCCCTTAGCATGTAGCTCCCACAGTCTTAAAACTATCATATTACCAGATATTTGAGACATGATTGTTGTTAGCAAAAATGTAAATACCACTATGGTGGTGGACTTGCAGAGTCTCACAATGGCATGTTAATGACAGCCGGCATTGATTAATGCACTAGTAAAGCATGTGATCCTGAGTCTAAAAACAGCTTCTTGTGTCTGAGGTAAGTAACATAGAATGTGGCTGCTGACCTTTGTGTCCTCTCTGGATGAATGGGTATTTTCCCATATTAATGAATATCCAGAGACCTAGTTAATAGTTAAAAATGCTTGCAGATGGGAATCAGGTGAGTTGATATATTGTTACAGTATTTAGCACTGTACTGTACATGCATGTTGATTTTTTTTATCCTCTTCCGCCTTATTTTAGTTGAACACTTTTTTACAGATTTTTGTCAGCACACTATGTGTGAAACTGAATTGTATTACACAGTCCAGAGGTTTAATCATTTGCTTCATTAAGCAGATCTAGACAAGTTGTAAGTGCTATGCACATTAATGGTTTCTTCAATTAAATGGAGTGACTTGAGATGATCCTTTTTTTTTCATCAGATTCCGGTTGCAGTGGTGTAATGACAAATGTGACCCTGGTAGGTGATATGCATCATGCTTATTCTAGACTATGACATTACCCCCTGTAGGTTTCCCCTTTTTCCCACAAGCCTCTTGCTCCTCCGTGATCTGCCCACACCACATCCATGATATTAATGCACAGTCTTGACCATTTTTGATTGTGCTCTGTGTATGAAATAAAGCTTTGTTATACTGTTCTAACCGGGTCAGTGTGTTTTCAATGATTGGGGTTATGGGACATCCACAAACATCACATTTGTGTCACATTGCTATATATGTAAACTGATAAGCCCTAGTTACTATGCAACAGATCAATACATTATATATATATCACATATAATAGTTGTCAAACTACGAATCGTCGTCATGCTTTGCGAGCAAGGGACGCATTTCGGGCCGGAAAGTGGAGGCTCCAACGTCGGCTGCATTGCAGGCCGCAAATGCGGACCCTCATGAAGCAAGGGGCCGCATTTGCGTAGGTGGAGGCTCCCATGTTGGCTGCAATGAGCCAAAAGCTCATTGCAGGCCGCAAATGCAGACCCTCGCAAAGCGAGGGGTTCGCATTTGCGGAGGCTCTACGCTGTCTCACAAGCGGTTACAAACACACACACAAGCCGGACTGGGCAAAAAAAAACACAAAACACGCAATGAGTAAATACAGACTTACACAACAAAATACGAGCCGCAGGACTTAGCACAAAAAAATTACGGACTTACCCAATAAAAACACCAGCCGCGGGGAAAAAAACCCTACGAACTTGCAAAACTACGACCTTAACGGCCGAACCGTGCACAGCTGAAAACATTAAAAATACAATAAATACACAGAAAATAACATAAAAATCCTTACCCACAGCAAGGGTGGGGGCACCTCCTCTGCAAGTGAACTTACACCTTAATTTAAGTACAAATTACCGAGTTTAGACACACACGAAAATCCCATAAGGGAGAGGAAAAGCACATACAGCTTTTCAAAAAACACGTTTGAGCTACAAGATATACTTTTAGCAAGGACGCTAAATCATCTACACCCGCGTACCACATACACATTCGCCACCATTTTACAACACTCACACAATGCGGAACTGGACAGCTACACTAACAGCTTCCCCTCGCGCACGCAGCCTATTTACACTACACGCTGCACACATTGCTCACATTTACACCTCAGCTCCACAGCACTGCAAACCTATATTGTATGCTGCCGGAACATCAAAACAGATTGTCAGCTCTTCAGGCCAATTCTTCCTGCATATATTACTTACTTAAATAGGTAAAGTATATTATTTTATTAATTATTTCATTAGCATACAAAAATAGATATACACAAAAAAAAGGGTATTGTAATAAACACAAAAGACATTCACCGCGCGCCTCACGAGCGCCAACGCTGCTTATAGCACACAAACTACACCAGGGGACAGCCTTGCAATAAGCGCATAAAGCTGATCAGCGCCAACCTTACAATGACAGCAAAAGCGCCTCTGAGAAAAAAAAAATACAACAAGGTCCTCAGGGTAAAAAAGAGTTCCCTGGCTTACAATTTCATGCCCATCATTGTGACGGGCAATTCTCTAGTACAATTTCATGCCCATTATTGTGACGGGCAATTCGCTAGTATATATATAGTTGTCGTAATTGCAAGTTTGTTGGTAACGCAATGTTAAAAGTTACGGATTGCGCAATGAGCAAGGTCCGAAAGTTATGGTGCTCATTGTGAGGCCAGAACGTTGCAGGTTGGACAATGCCTGCAATGAGCAGTGAAGCCGCTCATTGCGGGGCTTGCGTTGAGCGCCAAAAAGGATCGAAAAGTAGAGGGGGGAGAGGCTCGCAATGAGCACCTTTGATGCTCATTGCGAACCTTAAAAGTGGCAGGTTGCTGAGGCCTGCGGCTCACAATGAGTGCCAAAGGTGCTCATTGCAAAGTATGAAAGTGGCAGGTTGCCATGGCCTGCAATGAGCTGCGAAAGCGCTCATCGCTAGGCCCGTAAAGTAGACGGGGGGAGAGGCTCGTAATGAGCACAGAAGGCTGACCTCTCTGATATGACCTGCCCACTTAGAGTGACCCTACATGGTATAGCTCACAGCTTCATTGCAGTACACAAGCCCCTTCACCACCACCATTTAGCAATGCTGAAGGGGACCAGGGGAAAATACACCACACTACCCCACTCTAACCCATCAAGCGGTGCCGCAAAAACACAGGGAGGCTGTGCAGAGGCACGTGGATCAACAGCCAACTCATCTCCATCTCCGCTACACCCATCCTGGAGAGTCTCATGCCATTGCTGTGGCCATGTGCCAAGATGTATAGCCATTCCCATTTGGTAAACTCCTATTATGCTTTGCTATTCATCAATTTACATTAGTGTGGTTTATGTTCCTCTGGTCCTCTTGTGGAGTGGTGGTGGTGAAGGGGCCTGTGTATCTAAATGAAGCTGTGGGCTATATAATGTAGGGCCACTGTAGGTGGGCAGGTGATAGCAGATAGGTCAGACAAATCACAATCTACTAGAGAAGGAACTGGTAACCCTCTTCAGTATCTTTGGCATGCAAACCTTGTGGAAAAGCAAAGGCAGAGAGACCTAGCTAAATGTGCTGCAGTCCATAGGATCACAGAGAGTCGGACATGACTGAAGGGTTGAACAACAAATAATAAAGTGTTACCCTGGTTCTTGATATTTGTGGTGTGGTGGTGTAATTTGGCCACTATTTGTTTTAACAACAAAACAAAGTTAAAGGTGCTCAATCAGAGAATGAGCTAACCTTAATAGGTTAGTTCTATGGATATGATAACCACCTCTGAGAGCAACCTCTTTTAGCTCACTTGTGCCCTTCGCACAGAGAAATATCCTGTAGTATATCAGTCTGGTCCCAATCACTAGAGTGACCCAGCTCAAGTGAACTAAAAGAGGTTGCTCTCAGAGGGGGTTATCATGTCCATAGAACTAACCTATTAAGTTTAGTTTGTTCTCTGATTGCGTACCTATGACTCTTTTGTTTTGTTTATGCAAATTACCCTTAGGGATTCATCTCCCTAAGAGGTATAGGGGTCTCCAGATGTGGACCCCTTGCTCACTATACCTTAAGGAGTTCAGCTACACCCCACTGACCAGGCCCAATGAAGGACAAAATGTATGTCTGAGGTTTGCGGTTTCTCCTGTTCAGGATAGAATTGCCTGGTATTTCGGGGCTGGGTCACTCTAGTGGGTGGGACCAGATTGATATACTACAGAATATGTCTCCCTGTGAAGGGCACAAGTGAGCTAAAAGAGGTTGCTCTCAGAGTGGGTTATCATGTCCATAGAACTAACCTATTAAGGTTAGTTCGTTCTCTGATTGAGCACCTCTGACTCATTTGTTTTGATTACACAATTTGATTTCCCAATGAAGATGTGATGAGCGAAATGTATGTGCAATCATATATTCAGCATATCCCAGGGTCCACATTAGAGCCTCTGTGAGTGAGACAGGGTAAATATGGCATCAGTTTCATGTTTTCTGTTGCTATTTAATCAGGTAGTGTGTCTTTAATTGCTTTATGCATGTTGCAGCATGGCTTTTCATATTGGCATACACATGACCAATATTTTTGAAAGGCCTATTTTTATTTGGGGATTATTGTGCAAATAATTGTAATGCCTTTTCAGGCTTTGTCCATATTTTAATGTCCACTGGTGTGTTTATATTGACTTTTACAGTGTTGAGAAGTTGTCTGTAAACCCTTTGCGGGTCTTATTTGGAGCCTGTAATATTTTTTCCTCCATTTACGGCTTATGGGTTTGGGGATTTATAGCAATTTAATAGCTATTTTCAAACACAACAGTTACAGGCTTGACAGATGATCGGTTTTGCAGCAACGGAGTAACCCGCAGATCATTTGCAGTTAGATTTAAGAGGCGAATTTGATAGTCATAAGTCTTGTGGGCTCCGTGACGGGCTATGGTTTTACACGTTGGTGGAATTTTATAGGGCTGATGGTCAAGTAATAATAATGGGATTTTAACTATCCTGAAATAAACTGGATGAATGAGATCAGCAGTTCAGCTAAGGGAAGCTGGTTCTTGAGTGCACTCAGGGATAATTATCTGACACAGGTTACACAAGAATCTACTAGAAATTATGTTATCTTGGATTTAGTCATCATGAATAATATTGATATATCAAATATCGAAATAGGGGAACCCTTGGGGAATATCATAGCAGTGTTCACTACAGCAGCATATTTAAAAGCTACTGAGATGCTCACAGATGATGTCACTGTGCGCCCAACGGGCGTTTCATGGGGCCGTTTAGACTCTAATTAGCAGGGGAATTACATGTTCATGTTTGAGCTGCTATTTAAAGTATCTGTGAGCTTAGCTTACATTAACCCTATGTAGTTTAATTAACTTCCTTCACATATGAGAATTGTAACGTGTATAATATATTCTGATATGAGTGTGAGCACACTCTTCTCATTCTTCTTCATTTAGAGCCTCATTCAAATGTGATTTGGCCAATTGAATAGGGCTCTACATAAGCATAGAGCATATTTTTTTACAGAATTTTTTAGGTAGTTAATACCTTGCTTTTGAATAGAAGATCACTAACTAAAGACTTCTGTAAAAATATATTCTGTGTGCTTATATATAGCCCTTTTCAATTGGCCAAATCGCATTTGAATGAGGCCCATAGTTATTATTAAAATGTAATTTTTGAATAAAGTTATCTGTGTGGTAGAAATCAAAGAGAATAAAGGGTGTCCTTCGTTGAATTATGAAGTATTCTAATTTCACACCCTAAGTCTGTGCATATTACATAGGCCTATTGTATAGAAGTTATATAAAAAATAAAACTGCAGAGATTGGTTTAAAAAAAAAATGAGAACAATATGAGATGAAAAGAGAGGCTGCAATATGAATATGATGAAAATTATTGTTTGGATGCGGAAGGTCTTTATATCATAATATAAGTTATTCTTGAAAAATATGAAATATTTTGGGTCATTTGGGCCAATTTGCTTTGTTTGATAGAATATCGTCCAGACTGCTCCCACTTGAAGAGATTCCACTGTTGATTGGTGGAGATTTTTTTCATGCTCGGGGTTGGGTTGGATAGAGTGAATGTTTCTGGGTCCAATGGATATGTTTTAAAACATTCAAAATCCTAAACCTGGAAAATAAAATGAGTTCAGAAATTAATTGATAATTTACCATTTATCTGGTAGATATAAGCAGATTATTACACCCTCTAGAGAAAGATTATACCTGTTTTTTTTCCAGGTCCTGCAACTCCCTCTACATTATTGATCTTTTTTATTTTTTTGCAATTGGTAAATAAGGTTGAATTATGTCGCTTTAGTAATAATATTATTTTAGGCCATGCACAAGTACTATTAGATTTAGAATCTTTATTAGAAAAAATACTGCATATATGTAAAAATATTGTCATGTCGATGAAGGATTAAGAATTTATTAGAATGTTTTGAATTATTAAAAAGTATTGGGAGAACTATAGCATTAATATTTAAAAAATAATTCATAATTGATTTGGGAAATATTTTAGAATGTGAGAGGTGAAACAATCAAGGAGAACACTCACAGGGAAGAAACAATTTATTTATTACAATATATTTACATTTGTGGGCACGTTTGCACGTCCCAGCTCAGCTTGTGTAATAGTGTAATAACTGTTTTTCTTGGAACTCTGAGCTGGAAGCAGGTTTTTTTTTTTTTTTTTCAAAATCTTTTTATTGACACATAAGCAGTGTTCAATAACACAATATTGTTGGACTCGCAGGTCCAACACAATTTTGCATAAACAGGATTTTTTAACAACATTTTAGATATCTTGTTTAACTTTGTTGTCAATAATGATTATCCTGTCCTGACAATTTTGGGTGTCTGCTTTATGTGTCCACCATAACCTTTTTCCGTTTTTCTCAACTTTGCAGGAAACGCCTGTTAACTATTCCTTCCCTAGCAATTGACTTCTCAATACTAAAAGTGTCAAATTCTTACATGTGAGCTAACTTGTTGTCTTTCCATGTAGATATATATAGATGTTCAATTTTGCATAGCTCGAGAATTACATTATTCACCTAGTATATGGGAAGTATAACATCGAACAAACAATGAATAAACAAGTCAATGAACTTATTACCTGTATCTTCCTTGCTTTTTTTTTTTTTTTTCCTCCTTCTTCCTGTCTATCTTCTTCAGTTTACTCAATTCGCCAGTAGTTGTCAACGCCCAAGACACCCGTCACCCCGGCCTGGAGTCTCCGCCTCATCCGATTACGCCTTCCCTTCCTAGTGTACTAATTTCCACTCTAAATCAAGTTTTTGTTAAATTAAAATAGCTTTGTCCGACTCCACCCATCTGTCCCAAATTTGACTAAAAGTGGAGAGGGAGTTGTTTATTGAATGCGTCATTTTTTCATAAATCATGATGTGGTTTAATTTTTTTATAACCTCTTGGGCGTCTAAATGGGGTGATTTCCAATTCTTTGCAATGTGGCTTTTGGTTGCCAGCATGACCATTTGTATCCACTTGTTATGGTTCTTATTAACGTTCAGTACTGGCATTCCCAGTAAGCATGTCTCCCTAGAGGGGTGTATTTCCCTGTCTAATACCTCAGTGATCATTACAGTTACCCTTTGCCACAAGGCCTGTACTTTTGGGCAGTCCCACCAGATGTGGCCAAAGGTTCCTCTATCTGAGCAGTTCCTAAAGCACTCAGGAGGGGAAAGCGGATTTATCTTATTTAGCCTGTCAGGTGTCATGTATACCCTGTGTAGTACTTTAGTTGCTGTTTCTATATAGCTAAAGAAGAGGGAGCCTTTAGTCAGTGCCTTGCGTATTTTTCCCCATCTCTGGGTGTCCCATTCTACTCCCATTTCCTGTTCCCATTGTAGGACATGTTTAGGCTTTTGGTCTTTAAGTGGCTTGTTGGCAAGCGAGTAAAGGGTACCAATTATGCCTCTGGCTAGGGGATTCTGTGCACATACTTTCGCAAACCAGGTGTCCTGTGGGGGACCCCAGGATTTGACCAGTTCTTGGACCCTGTGGCATATCTTGTTATAGTTAAATATCTCCCTGTCTGGTAGATTGTACTTATTTATGAATTGTATCGAGGTTAGAAGGTTGCCGTCTTGGAACCATGCCCCTAGCAGGTCTAGTTTCCGCGAGAGCCACCACGCTTTTGAGACCCCCCCTAATTCCTTCATAATCTGGGACCCCGAAAGGACTGGCGTGAGAAATGAAAGGGAGTGTGTTAACTGCCGCTTGGAGTTCGCCCCTCTCCACTCCTGCAGGGATAATTTAATCATTGGATTATTGTAGCCTGATTTTGCTATTGGGGGGAGTGTCGGGGACCAAATGATATTATCCCATTTGTAGGGTTTCATTTGAAAGTTCTCTAGGGATACCCACATTGGTTGGTGTTCACTGGAATGGGCTTGTGGTAGGAAGGAAATCTGGGCTGCTTTAAAGTAGTGTATCAAATCTGGACACGCCAAACCCCCTGCTTCTCTGTCTCTATACATTAGGGACTTGTTGATTCTCGGGTGTTTATGTTGCCAGATGAATCGGAATACCGCTTTTTGGAAGCCATCTAGATCTCCTCTATGTATTCTAATCGGGAGTGTTCTAAAATAGTATAAGATTTTGGGTAACATGTTCATTTTAAAAGCGTTTATTCTTCCTGTCCATGACAGGTTGTATCTATTCCACCTAAGTAGATCTGCTTGTAATTTTTTGTAAAGGGGGATATAATTTTCTTTGTATAAAGCTGACAACTCTGGTGTGAGGTTAACTCCTATTATTATTATTATTATTGTCTTTATTTATATCGCGCCAACATATTCCGTAGCGCTGTACAGTGGTATTGTACAAGGCAAAAAACAAACTTAACACCTTATAAAGAATGGAGGGCCCTGTTTTTGAGCATATAATCAAATGCACATAGTGCTTGTTTCCAAGACACGGACACACAATTGAAAACTCGCAAACTTACAATCTAAGGGACTAGATATTTGATACTTCCCTTTGGCCATGAGAACGAGTGTCCCTCTTTTAGGGCTTGTACCTGGTCTGAGGGCACTCACATGCATATTATTTCAGATTTATCTGCGTTAACTTTGAGGCCTGACAAGTTCCCAAACCGGGACATTAAGTCCATAAGGGCTGCTATTGAGGTTACCGGTTTTGTAAGCGTGCACAAGATGTCATCTGCGAACAAGCTGCATTTCATTTGTTGACATCCCACCTCAATACCCTGTATGGTGGGGCATGTCCTAATGGCCTGAGCAAGAGGTTCGATGGCTAGAGCGAATAGTAGCGGGGACAGGGGGCATCCCTGCCTCGTACCTCTCTGGATGTTTATAAGATCTCTATTAGCCCCTGGAAGCCTAAGGCTTGCCGTCGGTGCTTTGTATAATGTATTTACTAGATTTGTAAATTTGCCTCTGATGCCGAATTTATCTAGAACCGCATGTAAATAAGGCCATTCAACGGAGTTGAATGCCTTTTCTAGATCTAAGGCTACTAGACTGATAGGTATATTCGCCTTTTTAGCTATGTGGGAGACATTTAGAATACGTCGTATGTTATCCCCAGCTTGTCTGGACGGCACAAAGCCCACTTGGACTTTGTGTATTAGTTTGGGGAGGAATTTGGCTACCCTTGCTGCCATTAGCTTAGATAGGATTTTAATGTCCCCGTTTAACAGGGATATTGGCCTATAGTTCCTTGGATTTAAAGTATCCTTTCCTGGTTTAGGGATAAAGATTACATCTGCCTGGTTTAGCTCGGCTGGCATTGGCTCTCCTAATAGCATCTCATTAAATAATTTGTTTAGGTGTCGGGCACGGTGTTTTGCAAGGCTTTTATAGTATAAGTTTGAGTAGCCATCCGGGCTAGGGGCTTTTCCTGCTTTAAGCGTTTTTATAGTGTCAATAACTTCGGACGGGGTTATCTCTGCATTTAGGGAGTCTAATTCCCCCTCCGAGATTTTGGGAATGTCTAGGCTGTTAAGGAATTCCTGCACTGTGAAGTTATTGGCTTTTGTTTTTGCCAAGTAGATTTCTTGGTAGCACTTGTGGAATGTCTTTTTTATTTCCAATTGGTTCATTGTAATTTCTCCACTTTCCGTTTTAATTTTGGTGATATGAGTTAAGTTTTTCTTTATGTTGAGTCTGCTTGCAAGCATAGGGGAAGGCTTGTTACCCTGGGCGTAAAACTTATGCCTAGTTTTCCTAAGGGCCTGTTCAGTTTTAGCGGCTAGTACAGAATCTAGTTCTAGTCTAGCGTTGTCTAGCTGTGTTCTAGAGACCCCAGGAGCTTTGGCCTGAATTGCTTTTTCCAAGTACTGCAGTTTTTTAAATAAGTCATTTTCTTTTTGAATGCATTGTTTCTTTCTGGCAGCTGACAGTTTAATTATGGTGCCTCTAATGTATGCTTTGTGCGCTACCCAGACCCACCCTATATTTGCCTCGGGGACCATGTTTAACGTGAAGTAATCTTGAATGTCATGTTCTATTTGAGCTAGCGATCCAGGATTGGTTAGAAGTTCCTCGTTTAAGCTCCACTTCCCAGGGGTTGTGAGACTAAGTCCCAGGTGAATTTTGATGCTAACTACCGCGTGGTCAGACCAAGGGCAAGGGTGGATCTGGGCATCCACTGTGTGGTTAAATAGCGAGGTATGAGTTAGGAGAACATCAATTCTGGAATAGGAATTGTGAGTTGGGGAGTAATAAGAATACTCCTTTTCCGAGGGGTGTAGTCGTCTCCAGGCATCAATCAACTCTAGCTCCCTCATTTGTGTGTGAATTGTTTTGAGCTGTTTCATGTTACACGTGAGGGGTTGCTCTTGATCTGTCTACAGAAGGCTCGAGCGTAAGGTTAATGTCACCTCCTAGTATGATTCTGCCCCAGTCTTTTTGCTTCAAGGTACTTAGCAAATTAGTGAGCGCTCTGGTGGGCGCCGTGGTGGGGGCATAGATATTAACCAATGAGATTCTGAGGTTTAGGATGGTTCCTGTTAAAATTAGAAAATTACCCTCTTTGTCTTTGGTTTGTTTTTCGACTACAAATGGGAAATCACGGTGTATTAATGTAGCTAAGCCTGCTTTTTTGCTTTTCTGGTTGCAAGTGTAGAATACTGGGAATTCCTTGTGTAGGTAGGTGGGTACTTTGCCCTGGGCGAAATGGGTCTCTTGCATAAATATGACAGATGGATGGAATCTTTTATAGAACAGGAAAGCTTTGCGTCTTTTAAATTGAGAGTTGAAGCCCCTTACATTGTGTGTTAAAAAGGTGTGCTCTACATCAGCCATTGTTTTTTTGTGTAGTTAGCTTTATATGTTCTCAGTGGGGAGTGTGTGGCGGTTAGGTTAACTGGGTGTGGAATGCTGAAGGACCGTGACCTGCGCCGGGAACCTCCCTTGGGTGTCTTGGGCGCCGAGACCACCTGTAAACTGGATAGACTAAGAAGAAAAGCAAAAGAGATACAGAAGCTTAGATTCAACATTTCAATAAACTGGTTAAAACATTTCCTAACAATTTGGTAGTTTCCCTGTCTCCCTACCTGTTTCCATACCTTGAGGCCAGTAGCTATTGCTCCCATTACTGGGTTTGACCTCTTAGGGAGAGGACTCCCTCCTGGGGGTTCTACCTGGGGAGTTGTTAAGGGCTCAAAACTCCCCTTAATCTTCATCCCTCCAAATCATTTGTCACCTCAAGAGCTCCGCTACAGCTAGATCTGCATATCTGTATATAACAATCTATCTGTCTCTAACATAACTTAAACATTTTAGCTATTTGCTGCAATTTTTTCGGCTCAACCTGCTCATGGGGAAAAAAAAGTGTTCAATACTCTCTCAATGATCAGCCTTAGGATCCTCGCACTCGGCTGACGGAGCGGTGTCCAGACCTCCTCCTGTAGCTTGCTCCATGAGAGGCCCCCTACTGAAGGCTGCTGTTTTTGTTTTTTTGGCCGATACTTGCCACATCTTGGCAAGACTGGGTCTGGGTCTTGGACTTCTCCTTTCAGCGTCTCTATCCTCTGCTAGTAAATTCAGCTTTCTCAGGAGGATCTCAGCTTCTTCTACTGTGTGTACTCTGTAAGTGGATCCGCCCCGCTGGAAAATTAGTGAAAATGGAAAAACCCACTTGTAGAGGATTTTGTGGTTGGACAATATCTCCAGCATGGGTTTCATCTCCTTCCTTTTCTGCAGTGTGGCCGTTGCCAAGTCCATGTATACTTGTATAGATGAGTTGTCCGGGCCTTTGATTTCTTTGAGCCTTCTCGCTGCTGTGAGTATCAAGTCTCTTGCGCTTTGTTTGGCAAACCTTATTATTATATCCTTAGGTTGGTTGTTAGCTTTTGTTGGGCCAAGGGCCCTATGCGCTCTTTCAATAGCCCAGTCTGCTTCGCTGCTTGTGGGAATGATCCCAAGTATGACCGCTTTTGAGTACTGCAGTATGTCTGAGATGCTGTTTGGGACATTTCTCAGTCTTATGTTATGTCTTCGTGAGCGGTTTTCAAGATCTTCAACCTTGTCAGTCAGCTCTTTTATCTGTGTGGAGTGTTGCGCCATTACCTCTTGATCATGCATCTGGGCTTCTACTATCTGGTCTGTTTGCTCCTCTAACAGCTGCGTTCTTTGTCCCAGGCCATGCAGCTCCCTTTTCAGGTCAGTGATAGCAGTTTTCATTAGTTCTTGGAACATCAGTTTTATTTTTTCCATGTTTCTGTCTGTTAGTTCCACCTGAGCATGTGCTACTTCTGGCTCTCCCTCTCTGACCGGCGAGTTTGAGTTCTGCGGGAATAATGACGCATAGTTTGGAGCTTTGTAAAACTACTGGATGTTTCTACTCGCTTGATTCTTTTTGGGTTTGGTGCTGCTGCGAGCCGCCATGATGCCGCCTTGTCCTGAGGGTGTGATCTATAGAGGTTGCCGTCTTCTGACTCTGTGCTGTAGGTGAAGCAGGCTAGGGATTTTGCTTAGTTGAGCATGAGAGTTTAGGTGGGCTAGAGCTTTTCTGGTAGCCGGCTCATGTAGGTGACTTGCGTAATTCAGTGAGTTATTGCATCTTGCTTTTTGAATTGTTTAACATATTTACAATCCTAGTGAAATTTGTCTGGATAAGTCTTGCCAGCTTATTTGTGACATGCTTCTCAAAACTTGTTGTCGTTTATTAAGTTAGGAGAGATGCTGGGTTTTGATTCTGTCTCTTAAATCTTTTAACCCCTTTTAATCTTAATCTTTGCACAGTTGCGTGGTTTCTGTGCTGTAAAAAAATGAGACAAGGATAAATCATTTCAGAACTTTTTCCACCTTTTAATGTGACCTATAAACTGTACAACTCAATTGAAAAACAAACTGAAATCTTTTAGGTGGAGGGAAGAAAAAAAAAAAATAATAATGTGGTTGCATAAGTCTGCACAACCTATTATAACTGGGGATGTAGCTGTGTTCAGAATTAAGCAATCACATTCCAAATCGTGTTAAATAGGAGTCAGCATACACCTGCCATCATTTAAAATACCTCTGATTAACCCCAAATAAAGTTCAACTGCTCTAGTTGGTCTTTCCTGAAATGTTCTTAGTCGCATCCCACAGCAAAAGCCATGGTCCACAGAGAGCTTCCAAAGCATCAGAGGGATCTCATTGTTAAAAGGTATCAGTCAGGAGAAGGGTACAAAAGAATTGCCAAGGCATTAGATATACCATGGATCACAGTGAAGACAGTCATCATCAAGTGGAGAAAATATGGCACAACAGTGACATTACCAAAAACTGGAGCTCCCTCCAAAATTGATGAAAAGACGAGAAGAAAACTGGTCTGGGAGGCTACCAAGAGGCCTACAGCAACATTAAAGGAGCTGCAGGAATATCTGGCAAGTACTGGCTGTCTGGTACATGTGACAACAATCTCCTGTATTCTTCATATGTCTGGGCTATGGGGTAGAGTGATGGGGTAGAGATCTGAAGTCTCCCAAAAGCATGTGGAAAAAGGTGTTATGGTCTGATGAAACCAAGGTTGAACATTTTGGCCATAATTCCAAAAGATATGTTTGGCAGAAAAACAACACTGCACATCACCAAAAGAACACCATACCCACAGTGAAGCATAGTGGTGGCAGCATCATGCTTTGGGGCTGTTTTTCTTCAGCTGGAACTGGGGCCTTAGTTAAGATAGAGGGAATTATGAACAGTTCCAAATACCAGTCAATATTGGCACAAAACCTTCAGGCTTCTGCTAAAAAGCTGAACATGAAAAGGAACTTCATGACAATGACCCAAAGCATACATCCAAATCAACAAAGGAATGGCTTCACCAGAAGAAGATTAAAGTTTTGGAATGGCCCAGCCAGAGCCAAGACCTGAATCCTATTGAAAATCTGTTGGGTGATCTGAAGTGGTCTGTGCACAGGAGATGCCCTCGCAATCTGACAGAGTTTGAGTGTTTTTGCAAAGAAGAGTGGGCAAATCTTGCCAAGTCAAAATGTGCCAGGCTGATAGACTTATACCTAAAAAAGACTGAGTGCTTTAATAAAATCAAAAGGTGCTTCAACAAAGTATTAGTTTAAGGGTGTGCATACTTATGCAACCATATTATTTTATTTTTAGATTTTTTCTTCCCTGTACCTAAAAGATTTCAGTTTCTTTTAAAATTGAGTTGTACAGTTTATAGGTCACATTAAAGGTGGAAAAAAGTTCTGAAATGATTTATCTTTGTCTCATTTTTTTACAGCACAGAAACCTGACATTTTAACAGGGGTATGTAGACTTTTTATATCCACTGTATATAAATTAAAAAAAATAAAGTTATTATATTCTGACATTGCATCTAACTATCTCCCTATCTCTCTACTTCCCCTGGCTTCCAAACTGCTGGAGCGGCTCGTCTATAACCGCCTTACCAGTTTCATCTCCTCTAACTCTCTTCTGGACACTTTCCAATCCGGCTTTCGGCCCCAACACTCCACTGAGACAGCCCTCAGAAAAGTCACCAATGACCTGCTCACCGCCAAGTCGAAAGGCCACTTTTCTATTTTACTTCTCCTGGATCTCTCTGCCGCCTTTGACACAGTTGACCATTCAATTCTACTCCACATTCTCTCCTCCCTCGGCATTCGAGACACTGCTCTCTTGTGGTTCTCATCATACCTCCAAGAACGATCATTTAGCGTCTCCTTCTCCGGCACATCTTCTTCTCCTCACCCCCTGTCTATTGGCATACCCCAAGGATCAGTCCTAGGCCCCCTCCTCTTCTCCATCGACACATCCTCACTCGGCACCCTAATAAACTCTTTTGGGTTCCAGTACCATCTCTATGCAGACGACACCCAAATCTATCTCTCAGCACCAGATCTATCCCCCTCTCTTCTAGCACACGTCTCCGACTGCCTCTCTAGTATATCCTCTTGGATGTCCACCCACCATCTGAAACTCAACATGTCTAAGACTGAACTCTTAATCTTCCCACCCTCTACTACAGCTTCAATTCCTCACATCTCTCTCTCTGTCAACAACGCCATCATCACTCCCACCTCCCAAGCCCGTTGTCTCTGGGTTCTCCTGGACCCTGCCCTCTCTTTCATCCCACACATACAGTCTCTAACCAAATCCTGTCTTGTCCATCTAAAAAACATATCCAAAATACGCCATTACCTTACACAAGACACTACTAAGATTCTAATACACTCTCTTATCATTTCTCGTCTTGACTATTGCAACTCGCTCCTTGTTGGCCTGCCCATCACTCGCCTCTCCCCACTTCAATCCATAATGAATGCCTCCGCCAGACTCATCTTCAGTACACATCGTTCAGTGTCGGCAGCTCCTCTTTGTCAATCACTCCACTGGCTTCCCTTAGCCTCCAGAATAAAGTTTAATATCTTGACCCTAACTTATAAAGCCCTCAACAACAGCGCACCCCCATACATCTCTGCTCTCATCTCCAAATACTCCCCCACACGCCCTCTTCGTTCTGCTAACGACCTTCTTCTTTCTACCACTCTTGTCACCTCCTCTCACTCCCGCCTCCAGGACTTTTCTTGCGCTGCCCCTATTCTCTGGAACTCCTTGCCTCGCTTCACCAGACTATCCTCCTGCCTTAAATCCTTCAAAACATCAATAAAAACGCACCTCTTTAAAGAAGCATATAACATTCCTCCCTAACATGCTCAGCACTACTCTCTCCCTACTGTACCACATACAAACTTTAACCTTTAGATTGTAAGTCTGCGAGTTTCAATCCCGCACGGTGCTTTAGGGAAAGCACTATGGACACTGGATTCCAAGCTCAAAGACAGGGCCATCCACTCTTTGCAATGTATGAATCTTTAACTTGTCATTGCCTGTAACTTATGTATAGCGCTACGGAATATGTTGGCGCGTTACAAATAAACGATAATAATAATAATTATATGAAATTATTTGTTGTTAAACAAATAAAACTATTTAAAAGTTTGTAAGAAAAGATGCTCAAAGAGCTCAAAGATGCTGTTCAAATTTATAAAATTGAATGAAATAATTAGTATCAAACAAGAGGGTTATGATAGTATGGAAATCTCAAATTTAGAAAATATTTATGAAGTTTTACACCCAATTTTATTTCAAATGATTCATTAGAGAATAAGGTTGAATCTTGGGAGGGTGTCTATCCTTAGATACTAAGAGAGAAGAAGAAAAGGAAAAAAGAAAAGGGTGAAAAAGCTTAATTAGTGTTAGAGCATGATTTTTTTTAACTGGTAGGAACAACGCTAAGCTGGGGTAAAACCTTTTATACACCTTCTTTAGGCACCTCTCTCCTCTTGGCTCAGATATCTGGGAGACAGAATAATACACAGAAGGTAGCATCAAATTGTTTCAATTTATTAAGCATTACACAGTAGATTATTTAGGGCATTGCCGCCTATTATTTGCATTATTATCAGAGGTACATGCTTGCTTTACATGGTCTGTTATGCAGGGTCAACAATTACAGGTCATGGTTGGTTTTGGTTAGTAACAAGTATTTTTCATCTGTACATACATTTTGTGATATATAAGGAGAGGTTACATAGGCAGAAAACAGAACTATAAATGTGAATACATTAGATACCGAAATTGGAACTGCTGACACAAAATAAAAATGGCTTTATGCAGCCTTGTGGTAAAGGTAAAGTAAAATGTTAATTCTTTCATTGTACCCCAACAACCCCTTCTTTTGTTCTGATATAATAACTGCTTAAAAATGGTACTCAGGAGTAAAACATTTCTAGGGGAGAACCATGATCATTCTCATTCACCTATTCCTTCCTTAGGTGATCTCTAAATATAGTTTGAGAATTCTGAGAAGGGGTTTATGGAGGGTTCTTTATTTGTTCCTTAGTATATTATCTAAGTATTGGCATGTCCTGTTTTTTCAACATTATGCTAACAGGCCAAAACCATGGGTATGTATTATACTTTTGAAGGTGAAAAAACAAAATGAAGGAACAATACTGACAATACACAAAAGTACAAAATGGAAAACAGTATACAAAATGGTGTACCCTCACAAAAAAATGTCACAAGTGCTAGAGAAATACAACAGGTGTATCCTTAATTGCCCATTTCAAGCATTGCCATTAGAGCATAACAATTCAACAGTCATAATAAGAAAGCAAGTTGTCATCTTCAAACTGGCTCCAAAAGAGAATTTGTAAACCCACAGAATGGTAAAACTTATACCATTAATGATTTCTATAACTGGATCAATAGATGTTGTCTATATTCTAGTACAGTGTTCCTCAACTCCAGTCTACAGGGCCCATCAACAGGTCACATTTTAGGTATATCCCTGCTTGAGCACAGGTGAGCTAATCAGGATCAGCAGGTGGTTAAACAGAAGTACTGAGCCTCTGATTAGCTCACCTGTACTCAAGCAGGTATATACCTAAAATGTGACATGTTGGTGGGCTCTGGAGTTGAGAAACACTGTTCTAGAATGTGTGTGCCATAAACTTTATGTTGGCAAAACAACACGACAGTGGAGGACGCATATGGGCACATGTGTACTCCATTCAAAATGAATTAGACACTCCAGATGCTAGACACATCAAAATGCTAGACACATCAAAATGTACCACTACAATTATTCTATTCAATTCTGGGTAAAACTACTCCAGATCCAAGGAAAGGTGACTTAGTTTGATTATTAGATTTGATTATCCTTTAGATTGTAAGTAGAGAGTTTTCAATCTTGTAGAGTGCTTTGGAAAAAAACACTTTCTACAAAGATTCTAAGCTCGAAACAGGGCCCTCCATTTTTTGCAGTTTGTTAAAATTATATTTGTCCTTGTTCTTTTCCCCTGTATAGCGCTACGGAATATGTTGGCGCATTACAAATAAAAGTAATAATAATAATAATAATTATTACTTCAAAAAGAGTCTAAATGGATCCATCAAAGAGGACTCAATGAGGGCTTTTCTTTTAAAGGAAAGTGTGATTATTATTACAATTTTTTTTTTTTTTAGCATTAGAATACTATGGGTATATATATATTCTTAGATAGAGCACCACAAACTTCAGATGACGTTAATGATGCCCTCAGTGACTAGGTTACTGTATACTGTATATATATTTTTAAGGATATAAACCCAATGAGACAACCTCATGTGAAGTTGTAAAATCCAATTATGCATTTTAATTGGGATACAGAGACATATTTTGTTTTCTACTTGCACTTTGTACACAGACACTATTTATAACTGTTTTATATATATATATATATATATATATATATATATATATTATTAAATTAATATATTGTTTTATCACTTTCATTCTATTTATCATTATTTGGAGTCGTAAAGGACTATTAATATAAGCCCATACATTTACATCTTCACAATATGTCATAGGGCTATATATGTATTTAGTCTATAACCATGAATAATCACCACTACACACTATAGTCAGATTGTGGGGCACACCATAACCCCAAGGGAGGAGGTCTCAGACTGAGACATAGCATCATGGCCCTCATTAGGCACTTTTGTACTGACTTGTATATTTACCCTAAATGGTTTGCCAGTTTGTGGGGTACACCATAGCCCTTCAGTTAGGAGGTCTCTGAAATGAGACATAGGGACCTCTCTCCTGGTGTAGTCAAGCTGAGAACAATTTTAATAAAAGGTCCTTATCTGATAAGACGTCTATTATACTATGGTTTATATTTGGAGTGGATTGTGGTGTTCCATAGAATAAACTTTGACTTTGTCAATTAATTATAAACCAAAGGATTGTTGGTATTTGCTAGTAATTACCAGCTCATATCCTATTTTGGATTTTGACATTATCATCAGATTGTTTTGCATTTTTAAGCGCTGTATTTTAATGCACCATGGTTTGTTCCCATAATTAAAAAAAAATGCTTTATTTTGCATTGTATGAAATATATTTGTTTAATTTTATTATACTTAATGTGAAATTTATAGATTGTGATTGCAGACAGAGATAATTGGTAATAAAAAGGAGAAAAAAGAAGGGGAAGGAGGAAAGAAAAAGGAAATATAGAGAAAAAATGAAAAAGATTGATTAATTACTATACAATCATAAGGTTGAAATTCCCAAATCTATAAGTAATACTATCTTGGTATAGCCACTAATTAATATTATTATTATCCATTATTATTATCCACTAATTAATATTTTCAGGTTGATAAATTATAAGATTCTTCTGTATAAAATCATATATGAAATATCAATTAAGAATAATCAAGAAATATTTGATAAGGTCAAATATATGTCCTAAAAAGCTAAGATTGAATGATGTGGTATATACTGTAGCAAATAAAAAGATGAAGTCACTTTCTAACTTCAATAGACTAATATTATGGAAGAAGAGGTTAAGTTTACTCATTTAAACTATGAGCTATGTAAATAGATTGAGAAATGAAATAATTAAATTTTTGGGAGATGAATGTTAAAAATAAATGTCTTGCTGTTAAAATGTTTGGAACCACTATTTTCCCAAAACTTTCTGTAGATTTAAGAAAAACTGTTTAAATGAATGTCTTAAATGTATGATGTGGATTTCTATTTTTTTGCTTTGATTACGCAACTGTGTATTGGAGATGTTGTGTTGTGCTGCTCACCAGTCTCTTCTTGTAAAATTTATATTATATTAATTGTCATTTTGTTGATTTTATTATGCAAAAAAATGTAATAAAGAAATGTTGAAAAAAACATGATATCACTGCTGAACATTTTGTCTTATAACTTTGATATTCTAATTTAAAAAAAATGTAAATTAAAAAAAAAAGTCAGAAAACAAGCCCACATCTCCAACTCAAAGCTTCACATGAACTAGACAGTTGGACTTTTGCACAAGTTTGCCAGCTAGAATACAATTTCAGTATTAAGCAGCCCAAGAAACAGCAGCTCCTTTATTTTTTGTCAGAAGCTAATATTTTAGTCCATGAAACAATCCAGATGCCAATCTCTTCAAAACTAAGCAGCTCAAACAGATGCCCACTGTACTCTGTCTATCATTGCCAGTGATAAGTCAAGTACCAATCCAACACACTATGCGCCTTATTTTATTGCGATTTGGCCAATTGAATAGAGCTCTATATGAGCACAGAGCATATTTTTTTCAGAAGTTTTTAGTGATCCTCTATCTGAAAGCAAGGTCTTTACTAACTGAAAACTTCTGTAAAAAAATATACTCTGTGCTCATATAGAGCCCTATTCAAATGGCCAAATTTCAATTGAATGAGGCCCTATGTCCTTTGTTGCCAGCCAAAATCCAGTCTCCCAGTATAATAATTTAGAAGATAAATGTTATTAATTAACTTATCTAAACAAGCAATCTAAATATTTCTGGACCATATTGATTTTCCAAAAAGTACAGATGAACAATTGGAAAGAGGAGGTTTATAGATATATTAGCATATTCTAAATCCATGAAGATACCGTTATTGGCCTTGTCACTTGATGCTGATAATGCCTTTGGCCGGGTTACTTGGGAATTTATGGAAAATGTGTTACAGAATTTTGGATTGAACATGTTACGCTGGAATAAAAGCTCTTTATGTGGATCCCTCTACATATGTCATGGGTATGTGTTTTAAGACTGAGAAGTTTAATATTCAGAATGGAACTAGACAGAGATGCCCCCTTTCTCCATTGATATTTGCATTAGTGATTCAACTACAAGCAGAGAGTATTAGAGAATCCAAAGATATAGAAGGTTTAATGTTTGGGGAATATTGTAATCAAATAATGCTATTTGCTCATGACATATTGATTACAGTAACAAATACAGTATTCTGTTTAGTATCTCCATGTATAAATGTGGATCTTTTTTGTAGTATTTCTTACTATAAGGTTAATGTAGATAAAAAAAGAAGTATCATGATTTAATGTAAAACAAAGAAGATTGTGAACGTTTGAGAAGTCAATTTCACTTTATTTGGGTATAATATTCACATTGAATTTCAAAATAATAATTGTGAATAACTATGAACAATTATGTTAACATTTAAAGATGATACTGGCTTATTGGAAAATATTGACATTGTCCTGGGCTAGTAGAATTTCTGCAATTAAGATGATAATATTACCTAAAATTACACACTTGAGAGTTATACCTTTATAAGTCCCTAAATATATATTGAAACATCTTCAATATCTTGTGGATAAAAAAGCTCTAGAATTAAACAAGCTACAGTGAAAATACAGTTCTCTAGAGAGGGACTAAAAACACCCTATATAGCCAATTATTACAAAGAGATTATATTATCACTTATCTTACTTGGAATACCCCACAAAAATCATTGACTAAAATACATTAAGAATATATTCTACTAGCGAATTGCCCGTCAAAAAATGACGGCAATGAAATTGTAAGGTAGCTAATGCTGTTTGGTGTATAATAAATATGTAATACATTACTAAATGAATATACTGTACCTATTTTGAAGCATTGTGATGAAGAGCTGGCAATGTGTGTGGATGTTGCTGCAGCATTAGTGGTGTGGAGCTGCTGTGTAAGCATGCTGAATGTGTGCACTGTGTGGTATGAATATCCGTATGTCGTTTGTGGCGTTTTGCGAGTTTCTTGTGGTGTTTTGCGAGTTTAGAGTGCTGTAGCCTCGTTTTCGTTTTGTTCGGCGGCCATTTTTTCTCTCGCTTAGATTTTTTTTTAGTCTCTAAACTCTTTTATTTCGAGTAAAATCGAGGTCTAAGTTGCATTTTTGAGGTCCTGGGTGCTCCCTCTTGGTGTAGGTGATGTTTTTATGTATGTGCTGTGTGTATGTATTGTGTTTTAAATTTTGTAATGTTCGCGAGTTGCGTCCGAGTGTTGCGAGGCCGTAATGTGTGTGAACGTGTGTCGTATGTTGTTTGCGAGTGTCGTAATGTGTGTGTCGTGCTGTTTGGGTTGCGACGTGAAGTTTGCGAGGGTCGCAGTTGCTGGCATGGAGCGCCTTCAGCGCTCCATGCCAGCAACTGCGGCCCTCGCTTCGCTTCGCGAGGGTCCTCAGTTGCTGGCAAGGAGCGCCGTAGGCGCTCCATGCCAGCAACTGAGACCCTCGGGCAGTGCCCTCGCTTCGCGAGGGCCGCGGGTTCGCTACGCGAGCCCGCAGCGTTAGCAACAACTCGTACGCTCACAACTATATATGTGATGGTATAGTGGAAATTAGATGAAATTGGAAGAATATGCCATGATAATTAAACCAGGTATGAAGGCTTGCTTTATGAATAATACAAAATTGGATTTACTAAACTTTCTTTCTCCTACTAACACACCTACTGATTGTATATATAATATATTATTTCAAGGGCAGAATAGGTAATGAGTAAAATAAAATAATAGATTTTTAAAGGATTGCTATAATAATGAAGGTTTAAAATAATTTAAAGATGTTGGTAAAGAGTATAATGTTCAAGATTCTAATTGGTTATAATACAATACTTTAACTAAGACAATACAATATTCAAAATATAATATATATCAAGAAAGAATATAATCTAAATTTGAATTAATGTGCCCCTAAAACATTTTTTGAATGTTATAATCTTTTAAAATCTAAATCAGATAGGGAAAACTTCTAGAATGTAGAGATGGAAAGAGAAATTAGGCCAAGTATGGAAAAAAGTCAGGTTGGTTTAAAGCTTGTTTCCATTTCATCAAAATTTTAGAGAGATTTATTTTAATTTGATTAAACTATGTTATATGGTTCCTGCTACAAATATTCTGATAAGTGTTAAAGAGGTTGTGATAGTTAAGGTACTCATACTCATTTATGGTGGGAATGTCCTAAAATTAAAAATGTATGGTCCTGGTGCATAAATCACACTTTGAGTATAATTACATTTTCAATTATATTGTCCCCAGAAATTATTTTTTTCCACAATTTTCCAAAAGACATGAAATATTCCTAGAAATGTTTAACTGTCCAAATCCTATTGGCTGCCAAATGGCTGATAACACTGAATTGGAAATGGGATAAAATCCCTACATGGAATGATATAAGAACTATTGTCAATAGAAACAGACTGAAAAAGATTTCTAACTATCAGAAACTAATAGAAATAGTTCATCTTCAATAAAATGGAACTTGTGGGACCAATTTATGAACCATTTTTTCATTTTCCAACTTTATCTCATATAACATCTCTTAAATATCTTAATTATTTTTGATATTTTATGTATTGTTATTTGCGAAATGGTGTTTCTACAAACTGCTGGATCGCTACCTTGTCGTGGTGAAGGGGCTTGTGTACCTCAGTGAAGTTGTAATCTATACCATGTAGGATTACCCAAGATGGGCAGGTCATAGCAGAGAGGTCAGACAAATCATGGTCTATTAGAGAAGAAACCGGCAACCCGCTGCAGTATCTTTACTATTAAAACCAAGACAAAAGATGTGCCTGGCGTGCCTCCATCTACAGGGTCATAGATAGTCAGACTTGAACAAATAACTGAACAACAAGTTTATACAAAATAATTAAAGTGTTAATATATGTTCTATGTTGTTAAAAAAAATGACTGCAGAACTGTGCCATTCAAGCACCATTCTAGTACTAGGTTGTTGCACTCCATCTGCCATCTATGCTGATAACAACCCTGTCTCCAAATGTAAGCAGAACAAGCCCTGTCATGCTGCACTCTGAGCTCAACAGCCCAAGTACCAGCCATCGCACTCTGCTTTTAGCTTCACCCAGAAAGCAGTCTCTGAGTGACAGTCCAACAAAGGAGGGATAACTTGTGCCTGTGTTTGCACAACCTGGCCATGGCTGCACCCTGAGGAATACATCCTCTTTTGGTAATTCACCTTGTTGACTGCTGGCTCTTACTGCATCATTGTTTACAGTGTCCAAAATGTACTTGATTATTGCAGTGTATATTTTCATCAACTAAATCTTTGATTCTGGGGCTAGTCCCTGATTTTTATATTCCACATATCCCAGTAAGGAAGGTTCCACTACTCATACAGGTGCTTACCTGTCTAACATCAATGTCCCAAAAATCTGCCTCACTGCATCTATTTCTACTCCAGAAAAATTACATCAGCAGAAACAAATTATGATGTGAGAAATTGTGAGTTTATCGTCATTCTCTCTCTCTCTCTCATTTAAAATACATTCCTGCATTTTTGTGCTTATCTACCTATTTCATTATGCACAGTGCTGATGATTTTATAGATGGAGAAGTATAGAATCAAAACTTATATATAAAACTAGGAACTTGCCCATCAAAAATTGCAGGATTAAAATTGTAAAGCTGGCAATGCTTTTTGCCACACAATGTGAGGCTTTTGCTCCTCTGAGCACCTTCGACGCTCATTGCGAGCCTCTCCCCAGTGTACTTCAACTTTCCTGCATTGCACTGATCACCTTCAGTGCTCATCGCAGGGCTCTCAATGGGCGCCTTTGGCACTCATTGCAAGCCTCTCCCGCTCGTGGCTTCCTGGATCTTCCCCCGTGCTGTCTGTAAATGTATTATATTTGTAAACATTTTTTAGGGGTTTTAGAGTTATACACTTGGCTCGCAGTTGCGGCCCTCACAATGAAGCCGAAGTACTACACGGCTGCCTCACCCTGCTTCGCAAGACTCGCATGTGTAATGGCACCGCTGGCTGCAATGGGGATGAGGGGATGAGGGGCAGGCCCCAAGGAGATAACAGGGAGGCCAGGAACAGCAGGCACAGTTTGGAGGGTAAGAGGTTATGGCAAATCACAAGGCCCACAATTATAGCCCAGAGGCGACAGAAACCCTCCTCAGGGAAGTCCATGCCCACTATAGCATCATACGTGATGGACATGGTGATAGGGATGTGAGGCCTGGCTATAGGACACATGCCTGGAATGAGGTTGCTGCAGCTGTTGCATCATTAGGGGTTGGAAACAGGGATGTCAAGTCGGTTAAACACCGGTATGATGACCGCCGGATGAAGGTGAAAAAAATTATGGCAGTGGAGGCCAGAGCAGCCGGTGATGGACCACCAGTTGACATCACCTACTGTGGATGAGAGCAGACTCTGAAGGAGTGGATGGAGCCAACTGCAGCAGTGGGCCTTCCAGGACAGCTGGACACTGGCTTCAGGAAACCCTGCAATGTGAGTCTCATATCCACCATCACACTCTCATATGCAAACACATGAACCCCACAGCCACACAGGGCATAAATCACCTAACATTCCTAAATTGTTTGGAATAACATGCTTTAAAACATTAAGTATGATGTTGTAGCGATCAGGTAGTGTAAGGGTTACACCCGCTTCACAGTAACAGACCAATCTCCCCGATTAATGCACCGCAAACAGTCCCTTTGCACAACCGCAAACTTCCCATTTGCACAAGGTTGGATACCAAGCTAGCCATGTCCCGTTCCTTGTCCTCACTGATGTCATTGAAGGTCTCTTCCTCCACCCAGCCACCAAGGGTTCCCGAAAGGTGACAACAAGCCCCCTGGACGCCTGCTGTGTTTGGTCTTCCACCTCCTCAAAGCCACCTTCCTCCTCTGACTCCTCTTCTTCAGACTCCTCTCTCTGCGTTGCCTCTGTCTGCGTTATTTTGTGTACTGTTAAGTAGTACTATACCTATCGGTTTAATCCCTGTTACGTCCACTATTAGGGGACGTGTATATGGCATGGATTTTTGGAACAGGGAGATGGAAAAAGATGCTTGGTCGGACCTCCTACTTCAAATTTGGGGCACTGCACGTGCAATCTAAGGTGCCACCAGATAGGAGTGGTGTATTAAGTTGTACTATTCATTCCTATCAGTTTAATACCTGTTACGTCACCTATCAGGGGACGTGTATATGGCATGAATTTTTGGAACAGGGAGATGGAAAAAGATGCTTGGTTGGACCTCCTACTTCAAATTTGGGGCACTGCGCGTGCAATCTAAGGTGCCACCAGATGGGAGTGGTGTATTAAGTTGTACTACTCATTCCTATCAGTTTAATACCTGTTACGTCACCTATCAGGGGACGTGTATATGGCATGGATTTTTGGAACAGGGAGATGGAAAAAGATGCTTGGTCGGACCTCCTACATCGAATTTGGGGCACTGCACGTGCAATGTAATGTGCCAACAGATAGGAGTGGTGTATTAAGTTGTACTATTCATTCCTATCAGTTTAATACCTGTTACGTCACCTATCTTTCTCCCAATAGCACATTCTATATGTCATCAACCGGCCTGGGTGTATTTAGAGAACCACACTTTAAGGCCCTTAACCTGGGACAAGGTGGCTTGGCTATCAGAATTGCCTCAGAGCCTTAAAAACTTGCCAAACCCCCTAATCAGACACTCACTATCATACTGGAAATGGGCCAAGAAACACACGGGTTTGTTCCCTGCATCCACCCAAATGACCCCAATTCTTGACCACCCTCAGCCCCCGAAACACATGAACACAACATCACAACACTGGTGGAGGTCAAGGAAACTAGATAGACTGGGAGACTGGTTAGTAAAGGGCCAGATGCTCACCTATGAGGAACTGAGGTACAAGCATGAGCTACCGCTGTCAGAACATTACAATTACTGTAGGCTGAGGCATTTCACACACTCCCTGACCCAGAAACAGGGGACACCGGTCTTAAATTGGTTCTCCAAAATTTGTAAAGATAAACCTCTATCAAGGGGGATCATTGGGTCGCTTTACAAATATAAAACATTTGTTACTGGTTGAAGCGACACTGGGGGAAGGACCGGAGTGGGGGAGCCCTGGAGACCCTTCAGAAGCATCCAGCGTCAAAATCATCCCAGGAAAGGAGAGGTCGCTTACTGAAGCCTGCCCTAGGGTAACCCAAGGGTGATTGCCCAGGTTAGATATTGTAAATAATAAGCTAATACTGCTGGAGGGATGATAGCTAATAGGACTTTGGTGTTTCCTGCAGATATACTCTTTACTATTGTCTGTTTTACCATGTTTTAGGGATCTCTTAAATTGCAATCACAGTAAAAAATAAGAAAAATTATTAACCTAAAAACTAAAAATAAGAAGGAATAGCCAGCTAACTTTCACAAAATGCTTTATTTTTCATTACATGCTGTACGCCTTCTGACAATAAAATAATTTAAATGCAAAAATTAGGTATTGTTGCAGCGACCTGAAAAATTTAAGTTAGTTTGCCAGGCAGAAAGTGCCCTAAAACATTGCATCTAGAACCCTAGTTGGTGGCGGATAAGTCACGCAAGTCATCCGGCATTCAGGGATAAAATACAGCAGCATGTGGACCATTATTAGCTCAAGGCAGCTCATCTATCAGGCCTTTTTTAATCGAATTTATCGCCCACTGTCAGTCCCCCCGTGATCCATCCCTTATTCATCTTAATAAAGGTGAGGTAATCTAGACTTTTTTGACCTAGGCGACTTCTCTTATCAGTGACAAAACCTCCTGCTGCACTGAAGGTCCTTTCTGACAGGACACTTGAAGCGGGACAGGACAGAAGTTCTATGGCAAATTGGGATAGCTCAGGCCACAGGGCAAGCGTGCACACCCAGTAGTCAAGGGGTTCATCGCTCCTCATAGTGTCGATATCTGTAGTTATGGCGAGGTAATCTGTTACCTGATGGTCGAGTCGTTCTCTGAGGGTAGACCCCGAAGGGCTGTGGCGATGCATAGGACTTAAAAAGCTCTGCATGTCCCCCATCAACAACACGTCTGTAAAGCATCCTCTCCTTGCCGGCGTGGTCGTTGGAGGAGGAGGATTATGTTCACCTCTTCCGCTGTTAGATTGCCGTTGTGCTGTGACATCACCTTTAAATGTTGTGTAAAGCATACTTTTTCATTTATTTTGGAAGTGCTGCATCCTTTTCGACTTGTGGTAATTCGGTAACATTTCAGGCACTTTCTGCGTATACCGGGGGTCTAGTAGCGTGGACACCCAGTACAGGTCGTTCTCCTTCATCCTTTAATTATGAGGGTCCCTCAACAGGCACAACAGCATGAAAGACCCCATTTGCACAAGGTTGGATGCCGAGCTAGTCATGTCTCGTTCCTCTTCCTCAGTGATCTCACTGAAGGTACGTTCTTCCCCCCAGCCAACACCACGGGCACCAGATAGGTGACAACGAGCACCCTGGGATGCCTGTTGTGGTTGGTCTTCTTCCTCCTCCTCAAAGCCACATTCCTCCTGACTCTTCTTCCTCACAATCCTCTTCCAGCGTTGCCGCAGGTCCAGCAAGCGATGCTGATAAGGCTGTTTCTGGTGGTGATGGTGACCAAAACTCTTCCTCTTCACGCTCATCTACGGCCTGATCCAGCACTCTTCGCAGGGCACGCTCCAGGAAGAAAACAAATGGTATGATGTCGCTGATGGTGTCCTGGGTGCGACTGACCAGGTTTGTCACCTCCTCAAAAGGATGCATAAGCCTACAGGCATTGCGCATCAGCGTCCAGTAACGTGGCAAAAAAATCCCCAGCTCCACAGAGGCTGTCCTAGCACCCCGGTCATACAAATACTTGTTAACGGCCTTTTCTTGTTGGAGCAGGCGGTCGAACATTAGGAGTTTTGAATTCCAACGTGTCGGGCTGTCTAAAATCAAGCGCCTCGCTGGCATGTTGTTTCGCCGCTGGATATCTGTAAAGTGCGCCATGGCCATGTAGGAACGCCTGAAATGGGCACACACCTTCCTGGCCTGCTTCAGGACGTCCTGTAAGCCTGGGTGCTTATGCACAAAGCGTTGTACAATCCGATAACACACATGTGCCATGCACGGCACATGTGTCAACTTGCCCAAATTCAATGCCGCCAACAAATTTCTTACGTTGTCACAAACCACTTTGCCGATCTCCATTAGGTGAGGAGTCAGCCACTGATCCACCTGTGCATTCAGGGAGGACAGGAGTGCTGGTCCTGTGTGACTCTCTGCTTTCAGGGAAGTCAACCCCAAGACGGCGTGACACTGCCGTATCCGTGATGTGGAAGAGTACCTGTGGAACTAGGGGGGTGCCGTTGATGTGGAGCAAGACATAGCAGCACCAGAAGAGGACTCAGCTGAGGACGTTATGGAAGAGGATGGAGTAGGAGGAGTTGAGGAGGTGGCAGCAGGCCTGCCTGCAAGTCGTGGCGGTGTCACCAACTCCTCTGCAGAGCCACGTATTCCATGCTTGGCAGCCGTCACCAGGTTTACCCAATGCGCAGTGTAGGTGATATACCTGCCCTGACCATGCTTTGCAGACCAGGTATCCGTGGTCAGATGGACCCTTGCCCCAACACTGTGTGCCAGAGATGCCATTACTTCCTTTTGCACAATTGAGTACAGGTTGGGGATTGCCTTTTGTGCAAAGAAATATCGGCCGGGTACTTTCCACTGCGGTGTCCCAATAGCTACAAATTTTTTGAACGCCTCAGACTCCACCAGCTTGTATGGTAAAAGCTGGCGGGCTAAGAGTTCAGACAAGCCAGCTGTCAGTTGCCGGGCAAGGGGGTGACTTTGTGACATTGGCTTCTTACGCTCAAACATGTCCTTGACAGACACCTGACTGTGGGCAGATGAGCAGGGACTGCTCAGGGCGAGACACGGAGTGGCGGATGGTTGAGAGGGGGCAAGCAGGGCAGCAGTGGTTCACGTGGCTGAAGATGCTGGACCAGGAGGAGGATGGCGGCTTTGACTTTGTGTGCTGCTTGTACTCATGTGTTGATCCCATAGGCGTTTGTGATGTGACATCATGTGCCTTCGCAAATAAGTTGTACCTAGGTGGGTGTTGGACTTCCCACGACTCAGTTTCTTTTCGCACAGGTTGCAAATGGTATCGCTGTTGTCACAGGCAGACACACGAAAAAATTGCCACACTCCTGAGCTCTGCAATGACGGCATTCTGGTGGTGGCAACAGCATGCGTTGACTGGCGTGCTGTCTGGCTGACCCCGGGTGCCGATGCATGCTGTCTGACTGTGCCACTAGCTACTTTCGACGACCTCCCGCTGCTTCCAACTCGTCTCCTCCTCCTCTCTGTCTCCCCATCTGAACTTTCCTCCTGTTCTTCTTCTCTTTTAGTGGGCACCCACGTGACATCCACGGACGCATCGTCATCATCAACCACTTCACTTGTATCTGACAACTTAACAAAGGAAGCAGCACCGGGTACAACATTATCATCATCATCAGACCGTACGTCCATGTGTGTAATGCTGAGTGACTGGGACATATCCCTGTTATCTACATCCTCTGGCACTAATGTTTGTGCATCACTCATTTCTTCCAACGGATGTGTAAATAACTCTGCTGACGGATCAGGTGAAGCGGCTGTGGTGCTAGTGTTGGTGGTGGCGGCAGGCGGGCGAGTGGTAACTGGAGAGGTGCCCGAAGCTAAGCTGGAGGAGGATGGTGCGTCTAGGTTCCGAGCGGAAGCTGTAGAAGATTGAGTGTCCTGTGTTAGCCAGTCAACCATGTCCTCAGAACTTTTCAAGTTCAGGGTACGTTGCCTCTGAAAACTGGGCATTATTCTAGGGCCAAAAGGAATCACAGCACCACGACCACGACGGCCCCTGCGGGGTGGCCTGCCTCTGCCTGTCATTTTTTTTACGATTAGTGGTACTATGCGTGCAAGCTACTGTGACACCAGATATGAGTGTCACTGTGCACTGGCAAAAGTTGGCAGAGTAGGCGCTGTAGGCCTCACACACACACCTGTAGGCAGGCAACTGATATTCAATCGATTACAGTAAAAAAAAGTGTTGTTTTATGTCACTGTACACTACTGTTGCACCAGATATGAGTGCACTGGCAAAAGTTGGCAGAGTAGATGCAATAGGCTTCACACACACGCCTGTAGGCAGGCAACTGATATTCAATCGACTACAGAAAAAAAAGGGTGGTTTTATGTCACTGTACACTACGGTTGCACCAGATATGAGTGTCACTGTGCACTGGCACTGGCAGCGCCCATTAGATATAATATAGACTATCTCATTGACAAATATTTGGGGAATGATGTAGGGTAGAGAAAAACTGCTTGTACAATGGATAGCCATTTTTTACATTCTCTTTAAAATAAATCCAGCTTTCTGTTTGGGTGATAGTGTCCTTTAATGCGTGTGCAGTGAAAGAAGGGAAGCCTAAAACGTTTGGATCTCGCTAAGAAGTTGCACTCTCACCTTGAAAGCTTCTCGGAGATAAAGACGGGTCTAAACCGATCTACCGGCCGCAGGGGTCCGACGTTGCTGGTTCCGAGACCACCACGACTGTTGGTTTAAGGTTGAGGATGAAATTCCTGCCCGGAGATGCCAGTGAAATCCAAGAGCGCTTGGGCTGTAAAGAAGAACAGGCAGTGAGTGAAACAAGCATTTGACCCTGACACCTTTTCTGGCATGGCTTTTAGGTCAGAGCGCAAGTTTTATTTTTTTCTCTAAACCTTTTTTTTTATTCTTCCTAAGGAGCTTAACACAGACCTCAGCCGTCAGGATGGCCGAGCGGTCTAAGGTGCTGCGTTCAAGTCGCAGTCTCCTCTGGATGCGTGGGTTCAAATTCCACTTCTGACAGGTCCTGTTCCTTTTTACCAAAAGGGTGGCAGATGTACAAAAGGGGGGAACTGAATGAGTGACAGAGCTGGAAATAGGGACAAATAAAGGAGAGGGGCTTAACTCTGCACGTCGGGTGAATAAATGTCTCCCGAGGCGGCCTGCAGACAGCCGCACGGCTCCCTTGGTGGTGACCCGACAAGGTGCAGTAGTTTCTGCCATCATTCCCCTCTGCTGCTTATGTCCAGCAACTGAAAGCAGGATGACTTCACAACACTTATGGCATCACTCACTCACTCACTCACTATCAGCCTGACAGAAAGAAGGAGCCCCCATCAGGAGCTGGAGTGTCTCTACATGCAAGCCAGAGTAGCAGACACAGCAGATACCTGTCAGTAACACACAGGGGGACGTCACAGCCGGCATTGCCAGACCCTCCCCCTGGCAGCACCCATTAGATATGCTATAGACTATCTCATTGACAAGTATTTGGGGAATGATGTATGGTGGAGAAAAACTGCTAGTACAATTGATAGCCATTTTTTACATTCTCTTTAAAATAAATCCAGCTTTCTGTTTGGGTGATAGTGTCCTTCAATGTGTGTGCAGTGAAAGAAGGGAAGCCTATCACGTTTGGATCTCGCTAAGAAGTTGCACTCTCACCTTGAAAGCTTCTCGGAGATAAAGACAGGTCTAAACCGATCTACCGGCCGCAGGGGTCCGACGTTGCTGGTTCCGAGACCACCACGACTGTTGGTTTAAGGTTGGGGATGAAACGCCTGCCCGGAGATGCCAGTGAAATCCAAGAGCGCTTGGGCTGTAAAGAAGAACAGGCAGTGGGTGAAACAAGCATTTGACCCTGACACCTTTTCTGGCATGGCTTTTAGGTCAGAGCGCAAGTTTTATTTTTTTCTCTAAACTTTTTTTTTATTCTTCCTAAGGAGCTTACAGCAGACCTCAGCCGTCAGGATGGCCGAGCGGTCTAAGGCGCTGTGTTCAGGTCGCAGTCTCCCCTGGAGGCGTGGGTTCGAATCCCACTTCTGACAGGTCCTGTTCCTTTTTACCAAAAGGTGGGGACTGAATGAGTGACAGAGCTGAAAATAGGGACAAATATAGGAGAGGGGCTCAACTCTGCCAATTGGGTGAATAAATGTCTCCCGAGGCGGCCTGCAGACAGCCGCAGGGCTCCCTTGGTGGTGACCCGACAAGGTGCAGTAGTTTCTGCCATCATTCCCCTCTGCTGCTTATGTCCAGCAACTGAAAGCAGGATGACTTCACAACACTTATGGCATCACTCACTCACTATCAGCCTGACAGAAAGAGGGAGCCCCCATCAGGAGCTGGAGTGTCTCTACATGCAAGCCAGAGTAGCAGACACAGCAGATACCTGTCAGTAACACACAGGGGGACATCACAGCCGGCATTGCCAGACCCTCCCCCTGGCAGCGCCCATTAGATATAATATAGACTATCTCATTGACAAATATTTGGGGAATGATGTAGGGTAGAGAAAAACTGCTAGTACAATGGATAGCCATTTTTTACATTCTCTTTAAAATAAATCCAGCTTTCTGTTTGGGTGATAGTGTCCTTCAATGCGTGTGCAGTGAAAGAAGGGAAGCCTATCACGTTTGGATCTCGCTAAGAAGTTGCACTCTCACCTTGAAAGCTTCTCGGAGATAAAGACGGGTCTAAACCGATCTACCGGCCGCAGGTGTCAGACGTTGCTGGTTCCGAGACCACCACGACTTTCGGTTTAAGGTTGGGTATGAAAGGCCTGCCCGGAGATGCCAGTGAAATCCAAGAGCGCTTGGGCTGTAAAGAAGAACAGGCAGTGGGTGAAACAAGCATTTGACACTGACACCTTTTCTGGCATGGCTTTTAGGTCAGAGCGCAAGTTTTATTTTTTTCTCTAAACTTTTTTTTTATTCTTCCTAAGGAGCTTACCGCAGACCTCAGCCGTCAGGATGGCCGAGCGGTCTAAAGCGCTGCGTTCAGGTCGCAGTCTCCTCTGGAGGCGTGGGTTCGAATCCCACTTCTGACAGGTCCTGTTCTTTTTTACCAAAAGGGTGGCAGATGTACAAAAGGGGGGAACTGAATGAGTGACAGAGCTGGAAATAGGGACAAATAAAGGAGAGGGGCTCAACTCTGCCAGTCTGGTGAATAAATGTCTCCCGAGCCGGCATGCAGACAGCCGCACGGCTCCCTTGGTGGTGACCCGACAAGGTGCAGTAGTTTCTGCCATCATTCCCCTCTGCTGCTTATGTCCAGCAACTGAAAGCAGGATGACTTCACAACACTTATGGCATAACTCACTCACTATCAGCCTGACAGAAAGAGGGAGCCCCCATCAGGAGCTAGAGTGTCTCTACTTGCAAGCCAGAGTAGCAGACACAGCAGATACCTGTCAGTAACACACAGGGGGACGTCACAGCCGGCATTGCCAGACCCTCCCCCTGGAAGCGCCCATTAGATATAATATAGACTATCTCATTGACAAATATTTGGGGAATGATGTAGGGTAGAGAAAAACTGCTAGTACAATGGATAGCCATTTTTTACATTCTCTTTAAAATAAATCCAGCTTTCTGTTTGGGTGATAGTGTCCTTCAATGCGTGTGCAGTGAAAGAAGGGAAGCCTATCACGTTTGGATCTCGCTAAGAAGTTGCACTCTCACCTTGAAAGCTTCTCGGAGATAAAGACGGGTCTAAACCGATCTACCGGCCGCAGGGGTCCGACGTTGCTGGTTCCGAAACCACCACGACTGTTGGTTTAAGGTTGGGGATGAAACGCCTGCCTGGAGATGCCAGTGAAATCCAAGAGCGCTTGGGCTGTAAAGAAGAACAGGCAGTGGGTGAAACAAGCATTTGACCCTGACACCTTTTCTGGCATGGCGTTTAGGTCAGAGCGCAAGTTTTATTTTTTTCTCTAAACCTTTTTTTTTATTCTTCCTAAGGAGCTTACGGCAGACTTCAGCCGTCAGGACGGCCGAGCGGTCTAAGGCGCTGGGTTTCTGGTCGCAGTCTCCTCTGGAGGCGTGGGTTCGAATCCCACTTCTGACAGGTCCTGTTCCTTTTTACCAAAACGGTGGCAGATGTACAAAAGGGGGGAACTGAATGAGTGACAGAGCTGGAAATAGGGACAAATAAAGGAGAGGGGCTCAACTCTGCCCGTCGGGTGAATAAATGTCTCCTGAGGCGGCCTGCAGACAGTCGCACGGCTCCCTTGGTGGTGACCCGACAAGGTGCAGTAGTTTCTGTCATCATTCCCCTCTGCTGCTTATGTCCAGCAACTGAAAGCAGGATGACTTCACAACACTTATGGCATCACTCACTCACTCACTATCAGCCTGACAGAAAGAGGGAGCCCCCATCAGGAGCTGGAGTGTCTCTACATGCAAGCCAGAGTAGCAGACACAGCAGATACCTGTCAGTAACACACAGGGGGACGTCACAGCCGGCATTGCCAGACCCTCCCCCTGGCAGGGCCCATTAGATATAATATAGACTATCTCATTGACAAGTATTTGGGGAGTGATGTAGGGTAGAGAAAAACTGCTAGTACAATGGATAGCCATTTTTTACATTCTCTATAAAATAAATCCAGCTTTCTGTTTGGGTGATAGTGTCCTTCAATGCGTGTGCAGTGAAAGAAGGGAAGCCTATCACGTTTGGATCTCGCTAAGAAGTTGCACTCTCACCTTGAAAGCTTCTCGGAGAAAAAGACGGGTCTAAACCGATCTACCGGCCGCAGGGGTCCGACGTTTCTGGTTCCGAGACCACCACGACTGTCGGTTTAAGGTTGGTGATGAAACGCCTGCCCGGAGATGCCAGTGAAATCCAAGAGCGCTTGGGCTGTAAAGAAGAACAGGCAGTGGGTGAAACAAGCATTTGACCCTGACACCTTTTCTGGCATGGCTTTTAGGTCAGAGCGCAAGTTTTACTTTTTTCTCTAAACCTTTTTTTTTATTCTTCCTAAGGAGCTTACCACAGACCTTGGCCGTCAGGATGGCCGAGCGGTCTAAGGCGCTGCGTTCAGGTCGCAGTCTCCTCTGGAGGCGTGGGTTCGAATCCCACTTCTGACAGGTCCCGTTCCTTTTTACCAAAAGGGTGGCAGATGTACAAAAGTGGGGAACTGAATGAGTGACAGAGCTGGAAATAGGGACAAATAAAGGAGAGGGGCTCAACTCTACCCGTCGGGTGAATAAATGTCTCCCGAGCCGGCCTGCAGACAGCCGCAGGGCTCCCTTGGTGGTGACCCGACAAGGTGCAGTAGTTTCTGCCATCATTCCCCTCTGCTGCTTATGTCCAGCAACTGAAAGCAGGACGACTTCACAACACTTATGGCATCACTCACTATCAGCCTGACAGAAAGAGGGTGCCCCCATCAGGAGCTGGAGTGTCTCTAAATGCAAGCCAGAGTAGCAGACACAGCAGATACCTGTCAGTAACACACAGGGGGACGTCACAGCCGGCATTGCCAGACCCTCCCCCTGGCAGCGCCCATTAGATATAATATAGACTATCTCATTGACAAGTATTTGGGGAATGATGTATGGTGGAGAAAAACTGCTAGTACAATGGATAGCCATTTTTTACATTCTCTATAAAATAAATCCAGCTTTCTGTTTGGGTGGTAGTGTCCTTCAATGCGTGTGCAGTGAAAGAAGGGAAGCCTATCACGTTTGGATCTCGCTAAGAAGTTGCACTCTCACCTTGAAAGCTTCTCGGAGATAAAGACTGGTCTAAACCGATCTACCGGCCGCAGGGGTCAGACGTTGCTGGTTCCGAGACCACCACGACTGTCGGTTTAAGGTTGGGGATGAAACGCCTGCCTGGAGATGCCAGTATAATCCAAGAGCGCTTGGGCTGTAAAGAAGAACAGGCAGTGGGTGAAACAAGCATTTGACCCTGACACCTTTTCTGGCATGGCTTTTAGGTCAGAGCGCAAGTTTTATTTTTTTCTCTAAACCTTTTTTTTTATTCTTCCTAAGGAGCTTACCGCAGACCTCAGCCGTCAGGATGGCCGAGCGGTCTAAGGCGCTGCGTTCAGGTCGCAGTCTCCTCTGGAGGCGTGGGTTCGAATCCCACTTCTGACAGGTCCTGTTCCTTTTTACCAAAAGGGTGGCAGATGTACAAAAGGGGGGAACTGAATGAGTGACAGAGCTGGAAATAGGGACAAATAAAGGAGAGGGGCTCAACTCTGCCCGTCGGGTGAATAAATGTCTCCCGAGGCGGCCTGCAGACAGCCGCAGGGCTCCCTTGGTGGTGACCCGACAAGGTGCAGTAGTTTCTGCCATCATTCCCCTCTGCTGCTTATGTCCAGCAACTGAAAGCAGGATGACTTCACAACACTTATGGCATCACTCACTCACTCACTATCAGCCTGACAGAAAGAGGGAGCCCCCATCAGGAGCTGGAGTGTCTCTACATGCAAGCCAGAGTAGCAGACACAGCAGATACCTGTCAGTAACACACGGGGACGTCACAGCCGGCATTGCCAGACCCTCCCCCTGGCAGCGCCCATTAGATATAATATAGACTATCTCATTGACAAGTATTTGGGGAATGATGTATGGTGGAGAAAAACTGCTAGTACAATGGATAGCCATTTTTTACATTCTCTATAAAATAAATCCAGCTTTCTGTTTGGGTGGTAGTGTCCTTCAATGCGTGTGCAGTGAAAGAAGGGAAGCCTATCACGTTTGGATCTCGCTAAGAAGTTGCACTCTCACCTTGAAAGCTTCTCGGAGATAAAGACTGGTCTAAACCGATCTACCGGCCGCAGGGGTCAGACGTTGCTGGTTCCGAGACCACCACGACTGTCGGTTTAAGGTTGGGGATGAAACGCCTGCCCGGAGATGCCAGTATAATCCAAGAGCGCTTGGGCTGTAAAGAAGAACAGGCAGTGGGTGAAACAAGCATTTGACCCTGACACCTTTTCTGGCATGGCTTTTAGGTCAGAGCGCAAGTTTTACTTTTTTCTCTAAACCTTTTTTTTTATTCTTCCTAAGGAGCTTACCACAGACCTCAGCCGTCAGGATGGCCGAGCGGTCTAAAGCGCTGCGTTCAGGTCGCAGTCTCCTCTGGAGGCGTGGGTTCGAATCCCTCTTCTGACAGGTCCTGTTCTTTTTTAACAAAAGGGTGGCAGATGTACAAAAGGGGGGAACTGAATGAGTGACAGAGCTGGAAATAGGGACAAATAAAGGAGAGGGGCTCAACTCTGCCCGTCGGGTCAATAAATGTCTCCTGAGGCGGCCTGCAGACAGTCGCACGGCTCCCTTGGTGGTGACCCGACAAGGTGCAGTAGTTTCTGCCATCATTCCCCTCTGCTGCTTATGTCCAGCAACTGAAAGCAGGATGACTTCACAACACTTATGGCATCACTCACTCACTATCAGCCTGACAGAAAGAGGGAGCCCCCATCAGGAGCTGGAGTGTCTCTACATGCAAGCCAGAGTAGCAGACACAGCAGATACCTGTCAGTAACACACAGGGGGACGTCACAGCCGGCATTGCCAGACCCTCCCCCTGGCAGGGCCCATTAGATATAATATAGACTATCTCATTGACAAGTATTTGGGGAGTGATGTAGGGAAGAGAAAAACTGCTAGTACAATGGATAGCCATTTTTTACATTCTCTATAAAATAAATCCAGCTTTCTGTTTGGGTGATAGTGTCCTTCAATGCGTGTGCAGTGAAAGAAGGGAAGCCTATCACGTTTGGATCTCGCTAAGAAGTTGCACTCTCACCTTGAAAGCTTCTCGGAGATAAAGACGGGTCTAAACCGATCTACCGGCCGCAGGGGTCCGACGTTTCTGGTTCCGAGACCACCACGACTGTCGGTTTAAGGTTGGTGATGAAACGCCTGCCCGGAGATGCCAGTGAAATCCAAGAGCGCTTGGGCTGTAAAGAAGAACAGGCAGTGGGTGAAACAAGCATTTGACCCTGACACCTTTTCTGGCATGGCTTTTAGGTCAGAGCGCAAGTTTTACTTTTTTCTCTAAACCTTTTTTTTTATTCTTCCTAAGGAGCTTACCACAGACCTTGGCCGTCAGGATGGCCGAGCGGTCTAAGGCGCTGCGTTCAGGTCGCAGTCTCCTCTGGAGGCGTGGGTTCGAATCCCACTTCTGACAGGTCCCGTTCCTTTTTACCAAAAGGGTGGCAGATGTACAAAAGTGGGGAACTGAATGAGTGACAGAGCTGGAAATAGGGACAAATAAAGGAGAGGGGCTCAACTCTACCCGTCGGGTGAATAAATGTCTCCCGAGCCGGCATGCAGACAGCCGCAGGGCTCCCTTGGTGGTGACCCGACAAGGTGCAGTAGTTTCTGCCATCATTCCCCTCTGCTGCTTATGTCCAGCAACTGAAAGCAGGACGACTTCACAACACTTATGGCATCACTCACTATCAGCCTGACAGAAAGAGGGAGCCCCCATCAGGAGCTGGAGTGTCTCTACATGCAAGCCAGAGTAGCAGACACAGCAGATACCTGTCAGTAACACACAGGGGGACGTCACAGCCGGCATTGCCAGACCCTCCCCCTGGCAGCGCCCATTAGATATAATATAGACTATCTCATTGACAAGTATTTGGGGAATGATGTATGGTGGAGAAAAACTGCTAGTACAATGGATAGCCATTTTTTACATTCTCTATAAAATAAATCCAGCTTTCTGTTTGGGTGGTAGTGTCCTTCAATGCGTGTGCAGTGAAAGAAGGGAAGCCTATCACGTTTGGATCTCGCTAAGAAGTTGCACTCTCACCTTGAAAGCTTCTCGGAGATAAAGACTGGTCTAAACCGATCTACCGGCCGCAGGGGTCAGACGTTGCTGGTTCCGAGACCACTACGACTGTCGGTTTAAGGTTGGGGATGAAACGCCTGCCTGGAGATGCCAGTATAATCCAAGAGCGCTTGGGCTGTAAAGAAGAACAGGCAGTGGGTGAAACAAGCATTTGACCCTGACACCTTTTCTGGCATGGCTTTTAGGTCAGAGCGCAAGTTTTACTTTTTTCTCTAAACCTTTTTTTTTATTCTTCCTAAGGAACTTACCGCAGACCTCAGCCGTCAGGATGGCCGAGCGGTCTAAGGCGCTGCGTTCAGGTCGCAGTCTCCTCTGGAGGCGTGGGTTCGAATCCCACTTCTGACAGGTCCTGTTCCTTTTTACCAAAAGGGTGGCAGATGTACAAAAGGGGGGAACTGAATGAGTGACAGAGCTGGAAATAGGGACAAATAAAGGAGAGGGGCTCAACTCTGCCCGTCGGGTGAATAAATGTCTCCCGAGCCGGCCTGCAGACAGCCGCAGGGCTCCCTTGGTGGTGACCCGACAAGGTGCAGTAGTTTCTGCCATCATTCCCCTCTGCTGCTTATGTCCAGCAACTGAAAGCAGGATGACTTCACAACACTTATGGCATCACTCACTCACTCACTATCAGCCTGACAGAAAGAGGGAGCCCCCATCAGGAGCTGGAGTGTCTCTACATGCAGGCCAGAGTAGCAGACACAGCAGATACCTGTCAGTAACACACGGGGACGTCACAGCCGGCATTGCCAGACCCTCCCCCTGGCAGCGCCCATTAGATATAATATAGACTATCTCATTGACAAGTATTTGGGGAATGATGTATGGTGGAGAAAAACTGCTAGTACAATGGATAGCCATTTTTTACATTCTCTATAAAATAAATCCAGCTTTCTGTTTGGGTGCTAGTGTCCTTCAATGCGTGTTCAGTGAAAGAAGGGAAGCCTATCACGTTTGGATCTCGCTAAGAAGTTGCACTCTCACCTTGAAAGCTTCTCGGAGATAAAGACTGGTCTAAACCGATCTACCGGCCGCAGGGGTCAGACGTTGCTGGTTCCGAGACCACCACGACTGTCGGTTTAAGGTTGGGGATGAAACGCCTGCCTGGAGATGCCAGTATAATCCAAGAGCGCTTGGGCTGTAAAGAAGAACAGGCAGTGGGTGAAACAAGCATTTGACCCTGACACCTTTTCTGGCATGGCTTTTAGGTCAGAGCGCAAGTTTTACTTTTTTCTCTAAACCTTTTTTTTTATTCTTCCTAAGGAGCTTACGGCAGACTTCAGCCGTCAGGACGGCCGAGCGGTCTAAGGCGCTGGGTTTCTGGTCGCAGTCTCCTCTGGAGGCGTGGGTTCGAATCCCACTTCTGACAGGTCCTGTTCCTTTTTACCAAAACGGTGGCAGATGTACAAAAGGGGGGAACTGAATGAGTGACAGAGCTGGAAATAGGGACAAATAAAGGAGAGGGGCTCAACTCTGCCCGTCGGGTGAATAAATGTCTCCCGAGGCGGCCTGCAGACAGCCGCAGGGCTCCCTTGGTGGTGACCCGACAAGGTGCAGTAGTTTCTGCCATCATTCCCCTCTGCTGCTTATGTCCAGCAACTGAAAGCAGGATGACTTCACAACACTTATGGCATCACTCACTCACTCACTATCAGCCTGACAGAAAGAGGGAGCCCCCATCAGGAGCTGGAGTGTCTCTACATGCAGGCCAGAGTAGCAGACACAGCAGATACCTGTCAGTAACACACGGGGACGTCACAGCCGGCATTGCCAGACCCTCCCCCTGGCAGCGCCCATTAGATATATTATAGACTATCTCATTGACAAGTATTTGGGGAATGATGTATGGTGGAGAAAAACTGCTAGTACAATGGATAGCCATTTTTTACATTCTCTATAAAATAAATCCAGCTTTCTGTTTGGGTGCTAGTGTCCTTCAATGCGTGTTCAGTGAAAGAAGGGAAGCCTATCACGTTTGGATCTCGCTAAGAAGTTGCACTCTCACCTTGAAAGCTTCTCGGAGATAAAGACTGGTCTAAACCGATCTACCGGCCGCAGGGGTCAGACGTTGCTGGTTCCGAGACCACCACGACTGTCGGTTTAAGGTTGGGGATGAAACGCCTGCCTGGAGATGCCAGTATAATCCAAGAGCGCTTGGGCTGTAAAGAAGAACAGGCAGTGGGTGAAACAAGCATTTGACCCTGACACCTTTTCTGGCATGGCTTTTAGGTCAGAGCGCAAGTTTTACTTTTTTCTCTAAACCTTTTTTTTTATTCTTCCTAAGGAGCTTACCACAGACCTCAGCCGTCAGGATGGCCGAGCGGTCTAAGGCGCTGCGTTCAGGTCGCAGTCTCCTCTGGAGGCGTGGATTCGAATCCCACTTCTAACAGGTCCTGTTCCTTTTTACCAAAAGGGTGGCAGATGTACAAAAGGGGGGAACTGAATGAGTGACAGAGCTGGAAATAGGGACAAATAAAGGAGAGGGGCTCAACTCTGCCCGTCGGGTGAATAAATGTCTCCCGAGGCGGCATGCAGACAGCCGCACGGCTCCCTTGGTGGTGACCCGACAAGGTGCAGTAGTTTCTGCCATCATTCCCCTCTGCTGCTTATGTCCAGCAACTGAAAGCAGGATGACTTCACAACACTTATGGCATCACTCACTCACTCACTATCAGCCTGACAGAAAGAGGGAGCCCCCATCAGGAGCTGGAGTGTCTCTACATGCAAGCCAGAGTAGCAGACACAGCAGATACCTGTCAGTAACACACAGGGGGACGTCACAGCCGGCATTGCCAGACCCTCCCCCTGGCAGCGCCCATTAGATATAATATAGACTATCTCATTGACAAGTATTTGGGGAATGATGTAGGGTGGAGAAAAACTGCTAGTACAATGGATAGCCATTTTTTACATTCTCTATAAAATAAATCCAGCTTTCTGTTTGGGTGGTAGTGTCCTTCAATGCGTGTGCAGTGAAAGAAGGGAAGCCTATAACGTTTGGATCTCGCTAAGAAGTTGCACTCTCACCTTAAAAGCTTCTCGGAGATAAAGACTGGTCTAAACCGATCTACCGGCCGCAGGGGTCAGACGTTGCTGGTTCCGAGACCACCACGACTGTCGGTTTAAGGTTGGGGATGAAACGCCTGCCCGGAGATGCCAGTGAAAACCAAGAGCGCTTGGGCTGTAAAGAAGAACAGGCAGTGGGTGAAACAAGCATTTGACCCTGACACCTTTTCTGGCATGGCTTTTAGGTCAGAGCGCAAGTTTTACTTTTTTCTCTAAACCTTTTTTTTTATTCTTCCTAAGGAGCTTACGGCAGACTTCAGCCGTCAGGATGGCCGAGCGGTCTAAGGCGCTGCGTTCAGGTCGCAGTCTCCTCTGGATGCGTGGGTTCGAATCCCACTTCTGACAAGTCCCGTTCCTTTTTACTAAAAGGGTGGCAGATGTACAAAAGGGGGGAACTGAATGAGTGACAGAGCTGGAAATAGGGACAAATAAAGGAGAGGGGCTCAACTCTGCTCGTCGGGTGAATAAATGTCCCCCCAGCCGGCCTGCAGACAGCCGCACGGCTCCCTTGGTGGTGACCCGACAAGGTGCAGTAGTAGTTTCTGCCATTCCCCTCTGCTGCTTATGTCCAGCAACTGAAAGCAGGATGACTTCACAACACTTATGGCATCACTCACTCACTATCAGCCTGACAGAAAGAGGGAGCCCCCATCAGGAGCTGGAGTGTCTCTACATGCAAGCCAGAGTAGCAGACACAGCAGATACCTGTCAGTAAAACACAGGGGGACGTCACAGCCGGCATTGCCAGACCCTCCCCCTGGCAGCGCCCATTAGATATAATATAGACTATCTCATTGACAAGTATTTGGGGAATGATGTATGGTGGAGAAAAACTGCTAGTACAATGGATAGCCATTTTTTACATTCTCTATAAAATAAATCCAGCTTTCTGTTTGGGTGGTAGTGTCCTTCAATGCGTGTGCAGTGAAAGAAGGGAAGCCTATAACGTTTGGATCTCGCTAAGAAGTTGCACTCTCACCTTGAAAGCTTCTCGGAGATAAAGACTGGTCTAAACCGATCTACCGGCCGCAGGGGTCAGACGTTGCTGGTTCCGAGACCACCACGACTGTCGGTTTAAGGTTGGGGATGAAACGCCTGCCCGGAGATGCCAGTGAAATCCAAGAGTGCTTGGGCTGTAAAGAAGAACAGGCAGTGGGTGAAACAAGCATTTGACCCTGACACCTTTTCTGGCATGGCTTTTAGGTTAGAGCGCAAGTTTTACTTTTTTCTCTAAACCTTTTTTTTTATTCTTCCTAAGGAGCTTACCGCAGACCTCAGCTGTCAGGATGGCCGAGCGGTCTAAGGAGCTGTGTTCAGGTCGCAGTCTCCTCTGGAGGCGTGGGTTCGAATCCCACTTCTGACAGGTCCTGTTCCTTTTTACCAAAAGGGTGGCAGATGTACAAAAGGGGGGAACTGAATGAGTGACAGAGCTGGAAATAGGGACAAATAAAGGAGAGGGGCTCAACTCTGCCCGTCGGGCGAATAAATGTCTCCCGAGGCGGCCTGCAGACAGCCGCACGGCTCCCTTGGTGGTGACCCGACAAAGTGCAGTAGTAGTTTCTGCCATCATTCCCCTCTGCTGCTTATGTCCAGCAACTGAAAGGAGGATGACTTCACAACACTTATGGCATCACTCACTCACTCACTCACTATCAGCCTGACAGAAAGAGGGAGCCCCCATCAGGAGCTGGAGTGTCTCTACATGCAAGCCAGAGTAGCAGACACAGCAGATCCCTGTCAGTAACACACATGGGGATGTCACAGCCGGCATTGCCAGACCCTCCCCCTGGCAGCGCCCATTAGATATAATATAGACTATCTCATTGACAAGTATTTGGGTAATGATGTATGGTGGAGAAAAACTGCTAGTACAATGGATAGCCATTTTTTACATTCTCTATAAAATAAATCCAGCTTTCTGTTTGGATGGTAGTGTCCTTCAATGCGTGTGCAGTGAAAGAAGGGAAGCCTATCACGTTTGGATCTCGCTAAGAAGTTGCACTCTAACCTTGAAAGCTTCTCGGAGATAAAGACGGGTCTAAACCGATCTACCGGCCGCAGGGGTCAGACGTTGCTGGTTTCGAGACCACCACGACTGTCGGTTTAAGGTTGGGGATGAAACGCCTGCCCGGAGATGCCAGTGAAATCCAAGAGCGCTTGGGCTGTAAAGAAGAACAGGCAGTGGGTGAAACAAGCATTTGACCCTGACACCTTTTCTGGCATGGCTTTTAGGTCAGAGCGCAAGTTTTACTTTTTTCTCTAAACCTTTTTTTTTATTCTTCCTAAGGAGCTTACGGCAGATTTCAGCCGTCAGGATGGCCGAGCGGTCTAAGGCGCTGCGTTCAGGTTGCAGTCTCCTCTGGAGTCGAGGGTTCGAATCCCACTTCTGACAGGTCTCGTTCCTTTTTACCAAAAGGGTGGCAGATGTTCAAAAGGGGGGAACTGAATGAGTGACAGAGCTGGAAATAGGGACAAATAAAGGAGAGGGGCTCAACTCTGCCCGTCGGGTGAATAAATGTCTCCCGAGGCGGCCTGCAGACAGCCGCACGGCTCCCTTGGTGGTGACCCGACAAGGTGCAGTAGTTTATGCCATCATTCCCCTCTGCTGCTTATGTCCAGCAACTGAAAGCAGGATGACTTCACAACACTTATGGCATCACTCACTCACTCACTATCAGCCTGACAGAAAGAGGGAGCCCCCATCAGGAGCTGGAGTGTCTCTACATGCAAGCCAGAGTAGCAGACACAGCAGATCCCTGTCAGTAACACACAGGGCGGATGTCACAGCCGGCATTGCCAGACCCTCCCCCTGGCAGCGCCCATTAGATATAATATAGACTATCTCATTGACAAGTATTTGGGGAATGATGTATGGTGGAGAAAAACTGCTAGTACAATGGATAGCCATTTTTTACATTCTCTATAAAATAAATCCAGCTTTCTGTTTGGGTGGTAGTGTCCTTCAATGCGTGTGCAGTGAAAGAAGGGAAGCCTATAATGTTTGGATCTCGCTAAGAAGTTGCACTCTCACCTTGAAAGCTTCTCGGAGATAAAGACGGGTCTAAACCGATCTACCGGCAGCAGGGGTCAGACGTTGCTGGTTCCGAGACCACCACGACTGTCGGTTTAAGGTTGGGGATGAAACGCCTGCCCGGAGATGCCAGTGAAATCCAAGAGCGCTTGGGCTGTAAAGAAGAACAGGCAGTGTGTGAAACAAGCATTTGACCCTGACACCTTTTCTGGCATGGCTTTTAGGTCAGAGCGCAAGTTTTACATTTTTCTCTAAACCTTTTTTTTGATTCTTCCTAAGGAGCTTACGGCATACTTCAGCCGTCAGGATGGCCAAGCGGTCTAAGGCGCTGCGTTCAGGTCGCAGTCTCCTCTGGATGCGTGGGTTCGAATCCCACTTCTGACAGGTCCTGTTACTTTTTACCAAAAGGGTGGCAGATGTACAAAAGGGGGGAACTGAATGAGTGACAGAGCTGGAAATAGGGACAAATAAAGGAGAGGGGCTCAACTCTGCCCGCCGGGTGAATAAATGTCTCCCCAGCCGGCCTGCAGACAGCCGCACGGCTCCCTTGGTGGTGACCCGACAAGGTGCAGTAGTTTCTGCCATCATTCCCCTCTGCTGCTTATGTCCAGCAACTGAAAGCAGGATGACTTCACAACACTTATGGCATCACTCACTCACTCACTCACTATCAGCCTGACAGAAAGAGGGAGCCCCCATCAGGAGCTGGAGTGTCTCTACATGCAAGCCAGAGTAGCAGACACAGCAGATACCTGTCAGTAACACACAGGGGGACGTCACAGCCGGCATTGCCAGACCCTCCCCCTAGCAGGGCCCATTAGATATAATATAGACTATCTCATTGACAAGTATTTGGTGAGTGATGTAGGGTAGAGAAAAACTGCTAGTACAATGGATAGCCATTTTTTACATTCTCTTTAAAATAAATCCAGCTTTCTGTTTGGGTGATAGTGTCCTTCAATGTGTGTGCAGTGAAAGAAGGGAAGCCTATCACGTTTGGATCTCGCTAAGAAGTTGCACTCTCACCTTGAAAGCTTCTCGGAGATAAAGACTGGTCTAAACCGATCTACCGGTCGCAGGGGTCAGACGTTGCTGGTTCCGAGACCACCACGACTGTCGGTTTAAGGTTGGGGATGAAACGACTGAAAGACAAAAGAAGAGATATTGTGTACTTTAATGAAGCTGTGAGCTATACCATTAAGGGACATTGTGGGTGGGAGGGTGAAAGCAGAGTGGACGGACACATTCCAAATCACTGGAGAAGGAACTGACAAGCCACTCCAGTATCACTAGCATGCAAACCTTGTAGGAAAGCAGTGGCAGAGGCCTAGCTGCATGTGCTGCAGTCCAGAGAGGCAGACACGACTGAAAGACCAAACAAGAGATATTGTGTACTTTAATGAAGCTGTGAGCTATACCATGAAGGGCTAATGTGGGTGGGAGGGTGAAAGCAGAGTGGACGGACACATTCCAAATTACTGGAGAAGGAACTGACAAGCCACTCCAGTATCGACAGCATGCAAACTGTGTTGGAAAGCAGTGGCAGAGGCCTAGCTGCATGTGCTGCAGTCCAGAGAGGCAGACACGACTGAAAGACCAAGCAAAAGATATTGTGTACTTCAATGAAGCTGTGAGCTATACCATGAAGGGCCATTGTGGGTGGGAGGGTGAAAGCAGAGTGGACGGACAAATCCCATATCACTAGAGAAGGAACTGACAAGCCACTCCAATATCCCAGCATGCAAACCTTGTAGGAAAGCAGTGGCAGAGGCCTAGCTGCATGTGCTGCAGTCCAGAGAGGCAGACACGACTGAAAGACCAAACAAAAGATATTGTGTACTTCAATGAAGCTGTGAGCTATGCCATTAAGGGCCATTGTGGGTGGGAGGGTGAAAGCACAGTGGACGGACAAATCCCAAATCACTGGAGAAGGAACTGACAAGCCACTCCAGTATCACCAGCATGCAAACCTTGTAGGAAAGCAGAGGCAGAGGCCTAGCTGCATGTGCTGCAGTCCAGAGAGGCAGACACGACTGAAAGACCAAACAAGAGATATTGTGTACTTCAATGAAGCTGTGAGCTGTTCCATTAAGGGCCATTGTGTGTGGGTGGGTGCAAGAAGACTGGACGGACAAATCCCAAACCACTGGAGAAGGAACTGACAAGCCACTCCAGTATCACCAGCATGCAAACCTTGTAGGAAAGCAGTGGCAGAGGCCTAGCTGCATGTGCTGCAGTCCAGAGAGGCAGACACGACTGAAAGACCAAACAAAGGATATTGTGTACTTCAATGAAGCTGTGAGCTATGCCATTAAGGGCCATTGTGGGTGGGAGGGTGAAAGCACAGTGGACGGACAAATCCCAAATCACTGGAGAAGGAACTGACAAGCCACTCCAGTATCACCAGCATGCAAACCATGTAGAAAAGCAGTGGCAGAGGCCTAGCTGCATGTGCTGTAGTCCAGAGAAGCAGACATGACTGAAAGACCAAACAAGAGATATTGTGTACTTCAATGAAGCTGTGAGCTATACCTTTAAGGGCCATTGTGGGTGGGAGAGTGAAAGCAGAGTGGACGGACACATTCCAAATCACTGGAGAAGGAACTGACAAGCCACTCCAGTATCACCAGCATGTAAACCTTGTAGGAAAGCAGTGGCAGAGGCCTAGCTCCATGTGCTGCAGTCCAGAGAGGCAGACACGACTGAAAGACCAAAGAAAGATATTGTGTACTTTAATGAAGCTGTAAGCTATACCATTAAGGGACATTGTGGGTGGGAGGGGGAAAGCACAGTGGACGGACACATTCCAAATCACTGGAGAAGGAACTGACAAGCCACTCCAGTATCACCAGCATGCAAACCTTGTAGGAAAGCAGAGGCAGAGGCAGAGGCCTAGCTGCATGTGCTGCAGTCCAGAGAGGCAGACACGACTAAAAGACCAAACAAGAGATATTGTGTACTTCAATGAAGCTGTGAGCTGTACCATTAAGGGCCATTGTGGGTGGGAGGGTGCAACAAGACTGGACGGACAAATCCCAAACCACTGGAGAAGGAACTGACAAGCCACTCCAGTATCCCCAGCATGCAAACCTTGTAGGAAAGCAGTGGCAGAGGCCTAGCTGCATGTGCTGCAGTCCAGAGAGGCAGACACAACTGAAAGACCAAACAAAAGATATTGTGTACTTCAATGAAGCTGTGAGCTATGCCATTAAGGGCCATTGTGGGTGGGAGGGTGAAAGCACAGTGGACGGACAAATCCCAAATCACTGGAGAAGGAACTGACAAGTCACTCCAGTATCACCAGCATGCAAACCATGTAGAAAAGCAGTGGCAGAGGCCTAGCTGCATGTGCTGTAGTCCAGAGAAGCAGACACGACTGAAAGACCAAACAAGAGATATTGTGTACTTCAATGAAGCTGTGAGCTATACCTTTAAGGGCCATTGTGGGTGGGAGAGTGAAAGCAGAGTGGACGGACAGATTCCAAATCACTGGAGAAGGAACTGACAAGCCACTCCAGTATCACCAGCATGCAAACCTTGTAGGAAAGCAGTGGCAGAGGCCTAGCTCCATTTGCTGCAGTCCAGAGAGGCAGACACGACTGAAAGACCAAAGAAAGATATTGTGCACTTTAATGAAGCTGTGAGCTATACCATTAAGGGACATTGTGGGTGGGAGGGTTAAAGCAGAGTGGACGGACACATTCCAAATCACTGGAGAAGGAACTGACAAGCCACTCCAGTATCGCCAGCATGCAAACTTTGTAGGAAAGCAGTGGCAGAGGCCTAGCTGCATGTGCTGCAGTCCAGAGAGGCACACAAGAAAGAAAGACCAAACAAAAGATATTGTGTACTTCAATGAAGCTGTGAGCTATACCATGAAGGGCCATTGTGGGTGGGAGGGTGAAAGCAGAGTGGACGGACAAATCCCATATCACTGGAGAAGAAACTGACAAGCCACTCCAGTATCATCAGCATGCAAACCTTGTAGGAAAGCAGTGGCAGAGGCCTAGCTGCATGTGCTGCAGTCTAGAGAGGCAGACTCGACTGAAAGACCAAACAAAAGATATTGTGTACTTCAATGAAGCTGTGAGCTATGCCATTAAGGGCCATTGTGGGTGGGAGGGTGAAAGCACAGTGGACGGACAAATCCCAAATCACTGGAGAAGGAACTGACAAGTCACTCCAGTATCACCAGCATGCAAACCATGTAGAAAAGCAGTGGCAGAGGCCTAGCTGCATGTGCTGTAGTCCAGAGAAGCAGACACGACTGAAAGACCAAAGAAAGATATTGTGTACTTTAATGAAGCTGTAAGCTATACCATTAAGGGACATTGTGGGTGGGAGGGGGAAAGCACAGTGGACGGACCCATTCCAAATAACTGGAGAAGGAACTGACAAGCCACTCCAGTATCACCAGCATGCAAACCTTGTAGGAAAGCAGTGGCAGAGGCCTAGCTGCATGTGCTGCAGTCCAGAGAGGCAGACACGAATGAAAGACCAAACAAGAGATATTGTGTACTTTAATGAAGCTGTGAGCTATACCATGAAGGGCCATTGTGGGTGGGAGGGTGAAAGCAGAGTGGACGGACACATTCCAAATTACTGGAGAAGGAACTGACAAGCCACTCCAGTATCGCCAGCATGCAAACTTTGTAGGTAAGCAGTGGCAGAGGCCTAGCTGCATGTGATGCAATCCAGAGAGGCAGACACGACTGAAAGACCAAACAAAAGATATTGTGTACTTCAATGAAGCTGTGAGCTATACCATGAAGGGCCATTGTGGGTGGGAGGGTGAAAGCACAGTGGACGGACACATTCCAAATTACTGGAGAAGGAACTGACAAGCCACTCCAGTATCGCCAGCATGCAAACTTTGTAGGTAAGCAGTGGCAGAGGCCTAGCTGCATGTGATGCAGTCCAGAGAGGCATACACGACTGAAAGACCAAAGAAGAGATATTGTGTACTTTAATGAAGCTGTGAGCTGTACCATTAAGGGCCATTGTGGGTGGGAGGGTGCAAGAAGACTGGACGGACAAATCCCAAACCACTGGAGAAGGAACTGACAAGCCACTCCAGTATCACCAGCATGCAAACCATGTAGAAAAGCAGTGGCAGAGGCCTAGCTGCATGTGCTACAGTCCAAGGAAGCAGACACGACTGAAAGACCAAACAAGAGATATTGTGTACTTCAATGAAGCTGTGAGCTATACCTTTAAGGGCCATTGTGGGTGGGAGAGTGAAAGCAGAGTGGACGGACACATTCCAAATCACTGGAGAAGGAACTGACAAGCCACTCCAGTATCACCAGCATGCAAAACTTGTAGGAAAGCAGTGGCAGAGGCCTAGCTCCATTTGCTGCAGTCCAGAGAGGCAGACACGACTGAAAGACCAAAGAAAGATATTGTGCACTTTAATGAAGCTGTGAGCTATACCATTAAGGGACATTGTGGGTGGGAGGGTTAAAGCAGAGTGGACGGACACATTCCAAATCACTGGAGAAGGAACTTACAAGCCACTCCAGTATCGCCAGCATGCAAACTTTGTAGGAAAACAGTGGCAGAGGCCCTAGCTGCATGTGCTGCAGTCCAGAGAGGCACACAAGAAAGAAAGACCAAACAAAAGATATTGTGTACTTCAATGAAGCTGTGAGCTATACCATGAAGGGCCATTGTGGGTGGGAGGGTGAAAGCACAGTGGACGGACAAATCCCAAATCACTGGAGAAGGAACTGACAAGCCACTCCAGTATCACCAGCATGCAAACCTTGTAGGAAAGCAGTGGCAGAGGCCTAGCTGCATGTGCTGCAGTCCAGAGAGGCAGACACAACTGAAAGACCAAACAAAAGATATTGTGTACTTCAATGAAGCTGTGAGCTATACCATGAAGGGCCATTGTGGGAGGGTGAAAGCAGAGTGGACGGACACATTCCAAATCACTGGAGAAGGAACTGACAAGCCACTCCAGTATCATCAGCATGCAAACCTTATAGGAAAGCAGTGGCTGAGGCCTAGCTGCATGTGCTGTAGTCAAGAGAGGCAGACACGACTGAAAGACCAAACAAGAGATATTGTGTACTTCAATGAAGCTGTGAGCTATACCATTAAAGGCCATTGTGGGTGGGAGGATGAAAGCAGATTGGATGGATAAATCCCAAATCACTGGAGAAGGAACTGACAAGCCACTCCAGTATCACCAGCATGCAAACCATGTAGAAAAGCAGTGGCAGAGGCCTAGCTGCATGTGCTGCAGTCCAGAGAGGCAGACACGACTGAAAGACCAAACAAGAGTTATTGTGTACTTCCATGAAGCTGTGAGCTATACGATTAAGGGCCATTGTGGGTGGGAGGGTGAAAGCAGATTGGACGGACAAATTCCAAATCACTGGAGAAGGAACTGACAAGCCACTCCAGTATCACCAGCATGCAAACCATGTAGGAAAGCAGTGGCAGAGGCCTAGCTGCATGTGCTGCAGTCCAGAGAGGCAGACACGACTGAAAGACCAAAGAAGAGATATTGTGTACTTCAATGAAGCTGTGAGCTATACCTTTAAGGGCCATTGTGGGTGGGATGGTGAAATAAGAGTAGACGGACAAATCCCAAATCACTGGAGAAGGAACTGACAAGCCACTCCAGTATCACCAGCATGCAAACCTTGTAGAAAAGCAGTGGCAGAGGCCTAGCTGCATGTGCTGCAGTCCAGAGAGGCAGACACGACTGAAAGACCAAACAAAAGATATTGTGTACTTCAATGAAGCTGTGAGCTATACCATGAAGGGCCATTGTGGGTGGAAGGGTGAAAGCAGAGTGGACGGACACATTCCAAATCACTGGAGAAGGAACTGACAAGCCACTCCAGTATCATCAGCATGCAAACCTTATAGGAAAGCAGTGGCAGAGGCCTAGCTGCATGTGCTGTAGTCAAGAGAGGCAGACACGACTGAAAGACCAAACAAGAGATATTGTGTACTTCAATGAAGCTGTGAGCTATACCATCAAGGGACATTGTGGGTGGGAGGATGAAAGCAGATTGGATGGATGAATCCCAAATCACTGGAGAAGGAACTGACAAGCCACTCCAGTATCACCAGCATGCAAACCATGTAGAAAAGCAGTGGTAGAGGCCTAGCTGCATGTGCTGCAGTCCAGAGAGGCAGACACGACTGAAAGACCAAACAAGAGTTATTGTGTACTTCCATGAAGCTGTGAGCTATACGATTAAGGGCCATTGTGGGTGGGAGGGTGAAAGCAGATTGGACGGACAAATTCCAAATCACTGGAGAAGGAACTGACAAGCCATTCCAGTATCACCAGCATGCAAACCTTGTAGGAAAGCAGTGGCAGAGGCCTAGCTGCATGTGTTGCAGTCCAGAGAGGCAGACACGACTGAAAGACCAAAGAAGAGATATTGTGTACTTCAATGAAGCTGTGAGCTATACCTTTAAGGGCCATTGTGGGTGTATTGGTGAAATAAGAGTAGACGGACACATTCCAAATCACTGGAGAAGGAACTGACAAGCCACTCCAGTATCACCAGCATGTAAACCTTGTAGGAAAGCAGTGGCAGAGGCCTAGCTGCATGTGCTGCAGTCCAGAGAGGCAGACACGACTGAAAGACCAAAGAAGAGATATTGTGTACTTCAATGAAGCTGTGAGCTATACCATGAAGGGCCATTGTGGGTGGGAGGGTGAAAGCACAGTGGACGGACACATTCCAAATCACTGGAGAAGGAACTGACAAGCCACTCCAGTATCACCAGCATGCAAACCTTGTAGGAAAGCAGAGGCAGAGGCCTAGCTGCATGTACTGCAGTCCAGAGAGGCAGGCACAACTGAAAGACTAAACAAGAGATATTGTGTACTTCAATGAAGCTGTGAGCAATACCATTAAGGGTGGGAGGGTGAAAGCAGATTCGACGGACAAATCCCAAATTACTAGAGAAGGAACTGACAATCCACTCCAGTATCACCAGCATGCAAACCTTGTAGGAAAGTGTTTTGGAGAAAACCAAAATAGTTCTCGGAGATATCTGTCCCTGGCCAAATTACCAATATACAGATAGTGTGCACACCTTAGAGAAATAATACACCAACACAGAGTTCTGGTATAAAGCTTTCTTTCGCCTACTGTTTTTTGAATCAGCCCCTATATATAACATTTAACAATCAGATAAATGTTGTAACTAAGCAAATCATCAGGTTTATTCGGTAATTCATTGGTTCTGTGATGTTCGTTTTTACGGAATCTCAGCAAGGCATTGGGTTAATGCACTAAGGAGTCTCTAGGTGTCATCCCACAGTGGGATGAGTATTTCTCTCATTGGTCAGAAGGTTAAGACAAAGGGAAGATGGCGTTCTCCTTCTTGTTTCCAGGGTGTGGTGATCATCTTCACCCTTAACAGACCGGAAGTAGTGCTGTCGACATCTTGTATGGGGGGAAGTGGCAAATCCTCCATCTTAGAGTCTCCAATAATCAACATTGTTAATAAGGTTACGTAATACTGAAAAGAGAAAATGTATGAGTAGGGCAAACATAAAATGCATTTTCTTGTAGATCCTGATCCATAACAGTCCCCCCTAAAATGTCATATTATGTTTTCTGCATCATCCAACCCACTCATACTAGTTCATTGTGAAAGTTAGTAACTGCTACGTATTGGATAATACAAGTTAAGAGTACATGTCTTTTAAGCTATGGTTCCTCCGGAACACTATTCTTCTGTGGATTCTATGTCCGGATGTTGTAAGCATTGCGTGTGAGTATGACATAGGTACATATCTTCGTCCGATCGGGCTTGCCATGACCTAACGTCACACCTACCCTATGTCCTATGCGGCATGGGAAAACCTAGAAGCCTCTATCAGCTAATAGTGTAACTATCTCAGATCAGGAACCATGGCGTTCATAAGACACTCTCCTTCGAGCCTGTGGTCATCTGCTTTAGCATATGAGATGTCTTATAGGTATCATCTTGGTCACCGAAATCTAGTTCTAGATTCTGGTGAACAAAGGTGGGTGAAGCCTTGACCATTGCATCCTGTAGATATGTACATATATAGGGGGTTATACAACACAAAAGGAAGGCAAGTAAGATTATAACGGCAAGAATAGCCATTCCAACGTGTAATAAAACCTTTTGCCAACCATTCATCCATCCGAACCATAAATCCCAATAGTCCATGGTACCAGAATTTTCTTTTTAATTCTGTACCAAGATTAGCCAATTTCTGAATTGTCAGTGTGATCTTGCCATTTGGACCTGTGTTATCAGGAATATACGTACAACAGGTACTATTGTCAGGAAGCATTTTACATGCTCCACCCTTTTCTGCAAGGATCATGTCTAATGCCATACGATTCTGGAAGGCCATGTGTGATGTAGCCTCTAATTGTTCTGCAATGCCTTTTAAGGCATCCTTAGTGAAGTTAACAAATCGTTGCTGGTTATAGTAGATATAATTAATCCAGGCGACATTCTTATTTACACCAATCATTGGTATCAGTGATTCAAATCCTGCTGCTATCTGGTTTCGGGCCTTAAATTTGTCGGGCACCCCCCTTGGGACTCCAATAGCATCAATATACACATGTGGGTCAAAACTTTCCCAAGGTTCAGATGATGAGGTTTGTCTTCTCTTCCTGGACCTTGTTTGGGGGTCATTAGGTAGATTGTCATCATAATAGGTTGGGACAATGTGTAATGGCATTATGGCTTTAGCCAAAGTACATTCCCCACGCCATACTCCTGACAGTCTTACCCTGAGTTTCATATCCCCGCATAACCAATATATGTCCCCTAAAGATTGTGTCTGATTGATTAGCAGTGTGGATGAACCATCTCTATATGTGTGACAAAACCCACTTGGGAACTTCTGCAAATTAAACCCATGAGAAACATTTCTCTTGTAGCACGTATAATTTCCGGCGTATATAATTATACCTTTCCCTGGATGGAGATTATTAGTTATCACAGGGTACGTCTTTCTCCATTGTTCGCACTTATCTATATAATTATGTTTATATTTGAACAATCTCAGAAAACATTTCCCTTCCTGCAAAGGTATAGTAAGTGGAACAGTACCTAAATGAGGCCTAGCATGGCAGCATACATAACAGTTGGTCTTATTACTTTCCCGTACGTTGTATTTCATCCATTCCAACCATACATTAAGATCTGAGAATCCAGTCTCAGTAGCTAACGTGTCCTCATATGCTGGGTCACCAGTGGCAGTCATTGTTCCTATAGTCTGTGAGCCGGGTTTTAATGCCTGTAGTACGGGAGGTATATCAGGATATTTGTACAAGTCTGCTAACTTAAATTTCCCTGAAAACCTTGTTTTTCCGCTCACCCAAGCTCCCATCCGATATGTGTCAGTATCTACTGGACTAGGACTCTGTATGGTCAGGGTTAGTTGCATACTAGAACCAGTCACCCCACTATTCAGGCATCTAGCAGTCTTTAGTAGAGTCATTCGGTCGAGGAGGGATCTGCCCTGGTCATCTTTCTGATTTGCAGCGCTCTGAGGTCTAGATTCCCAGTTTTCCCCAGTATTCCATCCCACCGCACCCCATGTGGAGCAATCTTTACCAAAGGTCTCGTCAATTACACATATATATATAGCCTTATTGGGGGAGGTCTGGTACAAGTCACACTGTTCAGGGACCGTGGGGCATGCGACAACGTCACAAAAATCAAAGGTGTATGTAGCTACATGTGTAGTTTGGGAATTATACCAAAAGGTGATACCATCCTCACATTTTGTGATGGTTACATGTTGAGCCTTGCTCAAGTATACTGCAAGAGACAGAATAAACCACTGGGCTGTGCTCATTGTATTGTTTACTGGTCATCAGGTGAAGGAACCTTTTTGCAATGTGATGCGTGGACCCAAGTAGCTTTCCCTTCCAACTTAACTGATGTAGCTGTGATCAGTAGTACTTGGAAAGGGCCTTCGTATCTGGTTTCCAAAGGGGTTTTCCTCACAAATTTCTTGACCAGGACCCAATCTCCAGGAAGTAGTTGATGAGCACCAGTGATCACTTCCGAATCTGGAATAGAAGACAACACTTGTGCATGGATTTTAGTCAATGCGGTGGACAGTGCAATCACATAGTCAAGAAGTACATCAGATTTTAGTGGCAGCTGCTGAGGAAAGTAGCACCCTAATCTAGGAGCAGACCCAAACAGGATTTCATGAGGGGATAGTGCATGTTTCCCCCTGGGGGTATACCTGACACTGAACAAGGCTATGGGGAGACTTTCAGGCCATGGAATACCAGTTTCTTTTGACATTTTTAACATCCTGGACTTTAAAGTCCTGTTCATATGTTCTACCTTCCCGCTACTCTCGGGATGATAGGGTGTATGGAAGGACAGAGTCACTCCCAAGGCTGTCCAAATTTCCTTGGACAGTACTGCAGTAAAGGCTGGTCCTTGGTCACTCTCGATCACTTCAGGGACCCCATATCTACAGATGACCTCTGTTAGCAGTCTCTTTACAGTGGTTTTGGCTGTCATGTTTACAACTGGATAGGCCTCTGGCCATCCTGAGAACATATCCACAATGACCAGAGCGTATTCAAATCGACCACTCCTTGGCATCTGTATGTGATCAATCTGTATCCTCTTGAATGGATACAGAGATTTTGCTAAATGCTTCTGTGGGGGTTTCTCAGTTCGGCCTGTGTTACATTTAGCACAGATGCTACAGGACTTGCAATAGTTGTTCGTAAGTGTAGTTATGTCTGGGGCCATATAGTACTTGTCTATTAGAGCGTTCATGAGGGTCTTTGACAAGTGTGCCGGTCCGTGGGCCCACTGTACTGTTGCTGGATAGAGATTCTTTGGTAAACACCATCTCAGATTATCAACATACAATCCATCTTTAAGGATTGCTCCCTTTGCTTTCCACTTGTTTACTACTTCTGGGTCTGCAGTCTTCTGCAATTCTTTGAGTAGTTTCAAATCTGTAGGTAAAGTCTGCATTGTGTAGATATTTATGTCTTTCTTCTCCTCTTTCTTGTTTATTTCCTGTGATATCATTGCTGCCTTCTTAGCCGTCTGGTCTGCTAGATGGTTTCCTCCTGCTTCATCTGAATTTAGCTTCCCATGTGCCTTCACTTTCAGTATGGCCACCTCCTTTGGGAATGCTAAAGCATCTAGTAGTTCACGAATGGCTTTATCATGCTTTACTGGGGTGCCTGCAGCTGTCATGAATCCTCTGGCTTTCCAAATTATCCCAAAGTCTTGAGTCACTCCTAGAGCATATCTTGAGTCTGTATAGATGTTAGCTCGGACTCCTGTCGCAATTTCACAGGCCTTAGTCAATGCAATCAACTCTGCTTCTTGTGCTGACATGGAGGGAGGTAGTGAGAAGGCTCGTATCACATCTTTTTCCGTAGTCACAGCATATTCTGTGTGATATTTTCCATTCTTTTTTTTTTTTTTTTTTTTATTAAACATACAAAACATATACATACATTTCATCTCTTATTACTCTCAATTATAGATACATTTTAATGAACATTGTTGGAATAGCGGGAAAAAGGAATAACATCTTTTAAATGTAGAGAGATCCTCCCACGTCTTTAAGCCTCTGAATGCTTATTCTAATACGTTCCCACCACTTATGGAAGGATCTACCAACTGTTCCACAGCCCTTCCAACAATAAGGGGAAATCTGGTAGACGAACATATTCATATTAACAGGGGCTAAATACTTCTTTATTAATTTAAGGTATAGCTCCCTGTATAAATTATTTATAAAGGGTTTTTGTTGGTCTTGCAGCGCTTTCCCCTTCTATCCTTTCCTTTTCTAACCCTTTTCTATTTTTTTTTTTTTTTTTTGATCACATAACATACATACAATTACCCGACAAATACAAGCAACCAGGTTCAACACAGCGGTCCACAATCGAAATAGACATATCTATAGACACAGTATACCAATATTTAATTCTAAAGAAGGAAAATAGTAGGAAATTTTTCCTTTATCTCTGGGCTATACGACAGCGTTTGTAACTCTATCAGTCATAATAGACATCAGCTTCAATTATATCTTTTTCCATGTTCCCCATTAATATTCTTCCATATACTGCTCCCAGATGTTCCAATTAAAAGTGTTTATTTTCTTGGACTGTTCATCTGTATTTTCTTTCATCAGATCTTTATTGAAATTGATTTTATTAATAATCTCTTTCCACTTAGGAATTTCCAATTTGTTCCAATATTTAACTACCATTGCTTTAATGATCAGTAATATATGAGATATCAAAAGTTTATTACTGGGGAAGTATGTATCTATCCCTATATGGAATAATATCAACTCCGGGGAACACGGACATCTTGTCCCTGCAATTATTGTCAAATATCCACAACATTCTTCCCAGAATTCCCTAATCTTATCGCATTCCCACCACATATGTTGTGTATTGCCTTCTTTACCACAACCTTTCCAGCATAATGATGATTGTTGGGAATCAAACTTTTTCATAGTTGTTGGTACGATATACCACTTTTGTGTTAATTTAAAATACAATTCTCTATACATGGTATTAATAGAAGATTTCTTTATTATCCTTAGAGCCCTTAACCATTCTTGCTCTTTATAGTCTATATTGAGGTTATATTCCCAGTCTTTTATACTCTTAGTTTTCTCAAATTTCATAAGTTTAATCCTACTTTTGCTAATTTTTGATACCAGATGATTCACCTAACCTTTAATCATAATTGCTTCCAAGTCGTACAATTTATCTATTTTATCATATATAAATCCCTTTTGTTTCATTTTTTCTAACAATATTCCATAATTTATCCATGAAAAGGATTTTGTTACTCCTTTCTCCTGAAGTTCCCTTTGCTTTAATAGACTGCCTGCTGGGTATAAATCAGCTATATACAAAATTGATGCTTTTTTTAATAAATTTATTTCTAAATCGAATGATTCATCACTTAATATATCTATAGGTGTGGTAACGGAAGGTATATGAAATAGCTCTGCTCTGATTTTACTTTTCCCCCAGAATTTTATAATAGATCTTATACCTTCTGGTAATTTATCCCATATTGTTTCTTTTCCATTAAATTTCCCCAGCAAAGTTCTTATTGGGGTAATTCCCACTAGATCTTCCTCAATAGTTTTCCATCCTATTATCCTATGTTGTAGGTTCATATTAATTATGTGAGATATTGCTATATTTTCGCTAATCCTTTTTATATCTGGAGATCCCATGCCTCCCAGATCAAACTTTCTATTTGTTATAGTTTTTTTAACTCTCACTTTTTTCCCTGCATAAACAAATTTGTCTATTATTTGCTGTATTATTTTAATGATATATTCCGGGACTTTCTCCGGGACACAACTCATTAAATATGTTATTTTGGGGACGATACTCATATCAACTATGGCTATTCTAGCCGACCAGGAGAATCTTGTTGAATTCCAATCATATAAAAGTATTCTAATCTGTTTTAATATTTCTGTTATATTATTTGCTATAATTTTATTATTTTGAAAGCTAAATTTAATACCTAAATGAGTAACGTATTTAGTATTCCAGTTAAACTCATATAGTTTTTTTAATTTATTTAATGTAACTTGCTCTATATATTTATGTATAATATCTGATTTTAAAGGATTTATTTTGAAATAAGAAACTCTACCAAAGTCTGTTAGCAATTGTTGTAAACTAGCACAAGAACCTATTGGATCTGTTAATGTTAACATGATATCGTCCGCAAATAACATTATTTTGTAATCATTATTCCCTATTTTTATACCTTTGATATTTTCAGCTTTCCTTATTAATGATGCTAATGGTTCCATAAATAACAAAAAAAGCAATGGGGAAAGGGGGCATCCCTGTCGTGTTCCGTTGCTGATCCTAAACTTCTCTGTTTCGAAGTTTGTACCTGCAATATAAGCTGTTGTATCCTTATAAATAGCTTTAATTGTTTTAGAAGCAAAATTTGTGAGTCCAAACTTTTGCGTTCATGAATTCCCAACTAACCCTGTCGAATGCTTTTTCTGCATCCAATGACAGGATTAGTGTGGGGATCCTTTTTTTCCGAATGGAGAACATTAGATCAATTAAACGTCTGGTGTTATCTGATGCCTGACGGCCTTGTACAAAGCCCGATTGATCAAAATGTATCAACTTTGGGATAATTTTATTTAATCTATTAGCCATGATTTTTGTGTATATTTTTAGATCTATATTAACAAGGGAAATAGGGCGATAACTAGTTACTTCTTCTGGATTCTTCCCTGGTTTTAAAATGTTAATTATTTTAGCTTCTGATAGTTCTGACGGCATTTTTCCATGATCTTTAATCTCATTAAACATATTTTGCAAATGTTCGCCAATTTCATTTTGAAACATTTTAAAATATAAATGATCGAAGCCGTCTGGACCTGGGGCTTTGTTAACTTTTGCTTTATTGATTACTTCCTTTATTTCTTTCAAAGAGATATCTTGATCTAAGAGTCTTTGATCTTCTTCTTGTAACTTTGGTAGAGTTACCTCGCCCAAAAATGTATTTATCTCTTCTTTGCTAGGTTTTTTAAATGTGGAATTACTATTTAGATTGTATAATGAACTATAAAACATCTTCATAATATCGCGTATTTTATCAGGGTGAGTGTATAAAACATTGTCTGGACCTCTTAAACTATATATTTTATTTTGATTTTTTTGTCTTTTTAGTTTATTGGCCAGATATTTACCTGTTTTATTACCCATTAGAAAATTGGTTTGTTGGAATTTCCACATCAGAGAATCAACCTGAATTTGTAATATTTTATTTATTTGGGCTTTCTTTTTAGCAATCAGCTCTGATCTTTTCACCGATGGGTTCACTCTATTTTCTCTTGTTAATTTCTCCAAATCTATATACAATAATCTCATGGGTTTCCCCCTTTCCCTATGCATTACTGCCATCCGTGATATCATTTGGCCTCTAATAACTGATTTATATGCGCACCAAAGCATGGAGGGTGAGTCTACAGTATTTTTATTAATTTTAAAAAAATTCGTTTGTTTCCTTTTTTAAGAATTCCATAGTTTGTTCATTCTTAAATAAGATAGGGTCTAACTTCCATTTTTTTTTATTTTTGCTTCTCTTTTCTTTTTTTAAATTCATACAGACCATTGAATGATCTGACCATGTAGCGGTTGTTATTTCTATATCCTTAATTTGTCTTATTGTGTTTATATCTGTTAACAAATAATCTAATCTTGAGTAGGATTTAAAACGATTTGAGAAAAATGTATAGTCCCTCTCATATGGATGTAGTAGTCTCCATGCGTCAAAAAGGTCATCGTTTGATACTATTTTTCCAAAGTCTTTAGACGTTTTCTTAATCTGATTTTCTGAATTTTTTTTTATTGTTCCTATTCTGTCTGTTAACGGATCTAGCACCATATTGAAATCCCCTCCAATTATTAATTGTCCCTTTCTAATTTGTTTTATTTCTTTCAATATCTTTTTGAGATATCTAATTTGTTTTACATTTGGAAGGTATATATTGGCTATTGTCATATTTTCTCCATTTATTTTGCCACACCAAATTATATATCTTCCTAGGGGATCAATACTTTTAGCTTCTTCATAGACTTCTATATTGTGACTAAAACAGATTGATACTCCTCTAGATTTTTTATTGTATGTTGAATCTATTTTAATATTAAAGTTTTTATTATTTACATATCTTAAGGTATCATTTCCCCAATGTGTCTCTTGTAATAGAAGAATATCTGCTTTATTTTTTATATAATTATTGTAAGCTATTTTCCTTTTTGCTGGTGAATTTAGTCCATTAACATTGTGCGTTATTATTTTAACCATTGTTTATATTTATTACATTAACCTTCCGCTTTTGTGTCCATATATCTAATTCCATCTCGCCTCTCACCAATTGTTGAACCTGAGCCATTCGTATTCCCAGGATTTCATTCATTCGTACTTCCTTACAAACCTTGGGCATGTTCTTCTTTGGACTTATGCTAAGTCCAAGTTTACTTATTCCTATATTATTTCCCTCCTTTTTGATATAATATTTTAGGGCTATCATGTCGATTTTAGGAAATGTTAGGAGTTTTTAATAAACTTACTAGTTTATTAGTTGGGAGATCATGTATTCTTGTTTCCCTATTGTTTACCATTATTAATTATTATTTTATCTTTTGTATTGTTTTTAATTTCCACTTCCTCTCATTTACCCCTCCTTGCTTCCTTTAATCTTATGCCCAACTCAGATCTATAGAGGAGTATATGGAAACATTTCCTTAGCCTCGAAGACCATATTATTCCCCCCTGTTATATTTTATTTGATACCAACCTCCGGAATAAAAATTTATGGATATGTTTAATATTATATAAATCTAACATTGAATTTATCCCTGTTTTTCGTTTACTTTTCTTACTTCCCTCTTTTTTTTTTTTTTTTTCCTTTCTCTTATCTCTCTTATTTCCCTCCCCTTTCTTTTCTTTTTGTATTATAACTCTTCTCTTTTCGCCCCTTGTCTTAGCCAAACCTTCCTAACTCCTCGGTCATCATCCCCTTCATATCTTTTAAGAAATAAATACCTTTACTTTTCTTCTTTAATTGATTTCTATCCTAACTTTTACCCAAGTGTAGTGATAAAATTTTTATAAATTTCCCCTTTAACCTTTTACCATAGATTAACAAAAATACCTTAAATTCCCCCTAAGTAGCTATCTCCAAGAGGGGGTCCATACCATTTACTCTAGTTATTATAATCTACTCTAACTATGACTTTACTATTGACCACTATCCTGGTAGTAATGTTCCCAGAAGTCCCCTTTTTCCTTTTTCTTATTCTACTTTTCTTTTCTCTTTTCCTCCTTTACTCCCCGAGGAATGATATGGACTCCCCCACTGCAAATAGTTTCCAAAATGCAAACATAAATACCCATAAAAACACAAAAACAATCATATTTCCATAACGAGTTAATAAACCAGTCTTAAAATCTTACTTAATCTATTTAAATTTTTCATATATCAAAAAAGTGCATATTAATAAGGTGCTTGGTTTCCCCCCAATGTGTCCGTGTTCTCTCAAAGATTTCCATCAAGATTGTAAATTTATACTAGCAATAATCACTATGTGTATTGATGTACTTCATCTTCTATTAGTAAACTTCTATATCTCTATAAAGTGCATTCAAATAAAGTGCTTTATATTTCACTCCCATATTATAAATAATCTCATGGAGGATATTTATATCCTATCCCCTATATGCTGTGACCATGGGATTAATCTCAAATTTTCAGTACAACAGTATACAATCTAAATTTCTTGTGGGACCATTCTACAATTTTTACTCCTTTGTGTTTTTAAAGTGCTTTATATTTTAATATTTATATAAAGTGCATATAGCTAAAGTGCTTATATTAACCCCCATATTTTAGATAATCTCTTGTGAAGTGTTTATGTAATTTTCCCTGTGTGCTGTAGCCATCCCTACTAATCATATTATAATTATAGACCAACCCAGAAGAAAAAATATTTTAAAAACAAAGATAGATGCATCAATATATAGTCCAAATTTCTTATCGAATCTTTTCCTCTCTTCCTTATCCTCTGTTATTTTACGACCCATTCAGAGTTCTTTAAATTTAGTTCTGTATGGATTTTAGGAGGAGTGGAAAGATCCACTTCTATATTCCATTTTTGTAGTAACACCAGTCCTTCTTTAACCGAGTCTATTTTGTTCCATATATTGTCTTTCATTATATATAGTCCCATTGGATTTTTCCATCTGTATTTCATCTCTGCTTTCCTTAAGCTTTGGGTTATTGCCATATATTCTCTTCTTTTATTCAATGTATATTTAGACAGATCAGGAAATATTTTTATTTTATCATACGGAGCATCCATCGGTCTTTTCGTGGAGTTAGCTTTAAGTATTTCGTCTCTTTAAAGAGGTGATTGAAGATTGACTATAACATCTCTTGGCATTTTCTTATCTAATCCTCTAGGAAGGGGAATTCTGTAAATATTTTCTATTTTAGTATCATCTTTAGGTGTTTGGGTTAATAAATTATTGAATAGATCTTTAATATATCCTGGCAGATCTTTTTCCATTATATTTTCATTTATTCCCCTTATTCTTAGATTTTTTTTCCTTAGTTTATCTTCCATAAGATTTATCTTCATATTTAATTCTTCTATTTCGTATTCCAAATTATTTGTGTATTTCAATAATGCATTATTATCCATGATTAATTTATCACCTTTGATTTCCAGTTCATTTATTCTTTTACTTATTTCTTTAACTGAGTTTGTGTTTTCTACCATCTGTTTTGTTAATTCCATCGTGATCTTTTCTTGGAAATCATATAAAAGGTCTTTCATTTTTGAATATGTTAATGGTTCCTCTTGTAACTTTTCAGACTCTTCTAGTGAGGATTGTACTGTTTTCTTCGGGGAGGGATTTACAGATTGTTCCAAAAAAGAGGATTCTGATTGTGTTATTTCTAATGTATTAGTTTTTTGTTTTGGTGAAAAAAATTGGTTAGTTTCTGGAGCACCTATCTTCTTCTCCTTACTTTTTATTTTCATGGCATTTGGTGGTTTCTTATTTGCCATTTTATTATTTTTGAGATATAATCCAGTGGGTTTTTATTTTAATCTTCTCCACTTATCTTTTTAAACTGTCCATTTATTTTACTTATCTTATTTGATTTATATTGGTTGTATCGCCTTTTATTTTTCCTTAGAGGGGTACTTTACAATCTTCACCCTTGGCCTCTTGTCTCTTACATATTTTCGTAAAGCTTATTGTTTTACCTTATCCCTTTCTCCTCTTCTCCCTCTACCTCAACATAGTTTCATTTTTCTTCTCTTTAATTTGTTGTTTACCCCTCTTTTAGCTTACTAGCGGGTTCTAGTTGTTTCTGGCCATTCCTCCTCAATTCGGTAATCCTATGGCCAAGTTCAAACTATACCAGAAATGTCCTTCTTCCTCACCTCATCTCCCCCCTCAGGAAATGGCAAGAGAGTGGCTGGATTAAGCACATAACACCTCTGTAAGGTGACATTATCTGGCAGCAGCAGTGAACATTGGAGACGGAGGTGTCTGGCTGCTGTTAGGTGCTTTGGCTGCGTTTGATTTATGATAACAGCAATGTCATGTGTAGCAAGAACTGTCAAGGGATACCCAAGGACTATGTCACTTGTCTTATCCAGTAAGGCATGAGCTGCAAATACTAACCTAAGGCAAGAAGGGCCTCCTCTTGCTACAGCATCCAGATGACATGAGAAGTAGCCAATGGGGCGTTGTCTGTTTCCATGGGACTGTGTCAAGACTCCCATTGCATGTCCTTCCTTTTCTGATATAAACAGTTTGAACGGTAGGTCATAGTTGGGTAGCCCTAATGCAGGGGCTGAGGAGATAGCCTTAAATAACTTTTACGCTCTGAAACAGGCTATCTGAGTCATCTGAAAGGGCAAGCTGCTGATGACGTAGGGTGTGTATTTTCTAAAGACTCCAGCCCTTTTGCAACAAGTAACAGCGTATCTAATGGTAACACTCTATATTCTGGTCTGGAAGTCAATAGACCTTTCTTTAAAGATTCCTTTAGCCCTATCACAAAAGCTGTACTTAGCATCTGTGTGTGTCTTATTGTGTGGGCTGAAGCCGAGGTCTGTGAACACCTGCGTGAGCCGTGAGTGAAACTTTTCTACTGACTCGTCTCTGTCCTGTTTAATATCCTGCAGACTAACAGCCTGGTCTGCCAATTTATCCTTTGCCCATTCTCTTAGTAGTTCACAGAATATTTCACCTGATTCATAGTCAGTTGTCTCACGTGGCAGATCATATGGGTCTATTGTCTTTTGCATTATGGGTCAGTATGAATCTCCTGCTCTGATTTCACATGAACTAACCAAGTCTCTCCAGGCTGCAGCATATGTCTTCTGTATTTGTGATATCTTTCTATAGAAAGGCATGGGCTGCTTTTCAGGGTCAGGTCGTGTGTTTATGAGGGAGGTGGCTTGTGTCGGTGTGAATGCGACATACATTAGACTCGCTCTACTATTTCTATTACGCCCTCTACGTTGGCTCGTTCCTGCCCTCTATAATTTCTCAACACTTTCCGCCACTCTTCTGCCCTCAGATGTCCTCCCACAATATTTGTGAATCCACACACTTTAAACATCTTCTTAGATTTATTTACAACGGCCTCTCCCCCTCTTTTCTTCACCACATCCCGAGCCAACATGCCCTCACTATTGAATTTAGTCTGTTTCTGCCCCATCTTCCTGTCCTAAGTATAGCACAAGCTGGTTTTAGGAGGCAGACAAGAGGAGGGAGAGCGAGAGGTAACGAGAGAGAGAAAAAGAGAAACAAACAGACCAGTTATCTGAAATAGAATTTTTGTCTGAAATGCTTGACTGCTGCGAAGGAAGAATAACTTTGCACGTCTTCCCTAAACTCAGACAATAGTTACCGCCCCCAGGGGGTCCACTAGGTTGTAGTGTGTAACCACGCACTACTGATAAGGGATAGCAAAGAGTGCAGTGTATAGCGACAAGTGATTTAGATAGACACAAGATCACGGAAAGAGAATAACATCACATTTCATTATTAAACATACATCTTAGCCGGCAATATCACAACATAGCAGTATATGATACAGAAATTGTCTCAGAGTAACTTTCTAAAAACATCCTAAAATAAAGTTGCGTTTACTTTTCTTTCGTATACTTCTTCAATATTAAAGCTTAATGAAACATTGAATGTCTCCTATATCTTCCTTTTAATAAGGATTAATATTGCCAAGAAGTAGTGGATACAGGGCACTGACTCCAGCAGAGGCAGTTTAGTAGGTGCTGTTTGCCTTTAAGATGGGTGTAAATTTATAGTTGTTCGTTACACAACCAATTCTCAGTCTGCGTCCATATATATACTGTACTCTTAGGGGTACATCTACAGTCCTAAGCTACCGTTTCCTTTCAGATACCTACTTTTACACAAACATTACTTCACGTACTGTAATTACCCTTGAGCAAAATTTAACAGCAACATGAAAACATGAACAGAAACATGACAGTTATTACACTTACTGTACAAATTCATACGACCTTAAGCATTGGCATAGAAAGAATTCTCTTAACTAAGATACGTCCTTAAAAGAGTTCAACAAGATGGGAGGGGGAGGAATTTACTTTCGCTGTCTGTGCTCTGACCATGGCAATATCAGCACCAGCAAAATCAGCTTCTCAGCTTAAACAAGTACAGGGGGAGAAATTCTAAGTTACATTTTTCATTAAAATATGCATCACAACCAGCAATACCAGACCATAGTAACATTTAAACAATTTCTGCAGAAAATTTCTGAATCTTACGATATTTTAGTCCAGGGCCTCACACCGTCATGTGCTAAAATTGACGCCCTCAGGGCTATAGTGCTATCCGGACACTACCAATCCGTCCCTGAAGTCTGCATCCCACATACATGCTTTTACACCTTAGTGTGTGATAGACGTCTCCCGGGGTTATCACGCTACTAGGGCACGAACATCATGACCCCCGAAAGATACTCGGCTATCCAACATGCATAGACCCTCCCTAGGAAAGGTCAAATGACACCGATCCCCAAAGTACGTGTATGCACGGCCCCCTCAGGGCTATAGTGCTATCCGGGCACTACCAATCCGTCCCTGAAGTCTGCCGCACGTACACATGTATGTCCTGGACCACAATATCCTTGAAATCACAATCACTCAACCCACACTCTCAACAGTCATACACAGGTGACTGATATCCCTGGTACAGGATTCGTAATGGACTTGAGGCAAGTTATTACCTGTACTTTGACAACTTCCCCAAACAGCGGGTCTGAATGACGGGCTGAGTCCCAGGAACAGGTTTACGCGGTCTAGGTGCTAACTGTGTCCTTACCGTGTACCGGAGGTGATCAGGCTCCGCCCGTTCCTGCAGGCTCCGTCCGGATCCCTGTCCGCTGTCGGCTCAGTTAAACCTCAAGCCCCACGGTGGGTTGTTTTGGAGAAAACCAAAATAGTTCTCGGAGATATCTGTCCCTGGCCAAATTACCAATATACAGATAGTGTGCACACCTTAGAGAAATAATACACCAACACAAAGAGTTCTGGTATAAAGCTTTCTCTCGCCTACTGTTTATTGAATCAGCGCCTATATATAACATTTAACAATCAGATTAATAAGGTTAATAATTAATAAGGTTACTTAATACTGAAAAGAGAAAATGTATGAGTAGGGCAAACATAAAATGCATTTTCTTGTAGATCCTGATCCATAACAAAAGCAGTGGCAGAGGCCTAGCTCCATGTGCTGCAGTCCAGAGAGGCAGACACGACTGAAACACCAAACAAGAGATATTGTGTACTTCAATTAAGCTGTGAGCTATACCATTAAGGGCCATTGTGGGTGGGAGGGTGAAAGCAGAGTGGACGGACACATTCCAAATCACTGGAGAAGGAACTGACAAGCCACTCCAGTATCACCAGCATGCAAACCTTGTAGGAAAGCAGTGGCAGAGGCCTAGCTGCATGTGCTGCAGTCCATAGGGTCACAGACAGTCAGACACGACTGAAAGACTGAACAGGACATATTCACATGCTCCCCCTGTACTTGATATTTGCCATGTGTCAGTGTAATGTGCCCTATATTTGTGTTCCCAAATGTAGATGTGATGAGCAACATGTATATACCATTAGAGCCTCTGTGAGTGACAAAGGGTTAATATGGCATAATTTTGATGTTTTGTGTTTTTATGTAATTGCTTTATGTAAGCTGCAGCTTGGCTTTTCATGCAAAAATGTAACAACTAATTGGTTGTATAATGCATTTGCTTTGGTGGGGGGAGGGGGTTATTGTGCAATCAATTGTAATGGCTTCCATGCTTTGCCTCTGTTATACTGTCACTTTTACACTTTACGTTGTCTGTACATAGTGCGTATACCATTTTACCATACGAGGCGCATCTGCGGGGTACAAATTGAAAACCAGCTCTTATTTAATAATGGCCATAGTGCTTAGAAATTACCTCTATCACATATAATAGTTGTGGTAATTGTGAGTTTGTCCGTAACGCTATGTTAAAACTTCTGACAAACTTGCAATTACTACAGCTAAAAAACTTGCGAGTTGCGAGAGGGGCCCGCTTGCGCAATGTGCATCATGTGCACCAGGAGCGGGAGAGAGAAAGGAGACACAGAGTAGTAAGAGGGAGCCAGAAAGGAGACTCGAGGAGGGAGATGGGGGGAGAAAGGAGACAAAGGGAAGGGAGAGGGGGGAGAAAGGAGACACAGGGGAGGGAAAGGGAGGGAAAAAGGAGACACAGGGGAGGGAAAAAGGAGACACAGGGGAGGGAAAGGGAGGGAAAAAGGAGACACAGGGGAGGGAAAGGGAGGGAAAAAGGAGACACAGTGGAGGGAGAGGGGGGAAAGGAGACACAGGGGAGGGAGGGGGAAGAGACATAGGGGAGGGGGAAAGGAGACACAGGGGAGTGAGATGGGGAAGAAGACACAGGTGAGGGAGAGGGAGTTAAATGAGACGCAGGGGAGAGAGAGGGAGAGAAAGGAGACATGGGGAGGCAGAAAGGAGACACAGGGAGAGGGAGGCAGAAAGTAGACAATGTGAGGGAGAGGGGGGAGAAAGGAGAAACAAAGAAGGGAGAGTGGGGAGATAGGAGACACAGGAGGGAGAGGGAAGGAAAAGAGGCACAGGGGAGGGAGAGGGGGAGAAAGGAGAAATGGGAGGGAGGGGAGAGACACAGGGGAGGGGGAGAGACAAAGGGAGGGAGAGGGGGGATAGAGTGGGAGGAGTGACACAGGGCAGGGAGAGGTAGGAAAGAGACACAGGGGATGAAGGGGGAGAGAGACATAGGGGGGATGGGGAAAGGAGACACAGGGGGAGATGGGGGAACGAGACACAGGGGAGGGAGATGGGGTGAAGGAGACACAGTTGAGGTAGATGGGGGAAGGAGACACAGGGGAGGGAGAGAGGGAATGGAGACACAGGGAATGAAGAGGGGAGAAAAGGAGACACAGGGTAGGGAGAGGGGGAGAAACACAGGGGAGAGAGGGGAGAGAAATACAGGGGGGAAGAGACACTGGGGAGGGAGAGTGGGGTAAATACAAGGGAGGCAGAAGGGGAAAGAGACAGTGGGAAGGTAGAGAGGGGAAAAGACACACATGGGAGGGAGAGAGAGGGAAAGAGACAAAGGGGAGGAAGAGGTTAGAAAGAGACACGAGGGAGGGGGAGAGACACAGGGGAGGAGGCGGAAGAGACACAGGGGAAGGAGGGGGGGGAGAAAAATGTAATATTATCCCGTCAAGGGCGCTCATTGTGAGGCTCGCAGAGAGGAGAGAGAAGGAGGAGAGGACACAGAACAAGGGAAGGAGAGAGAGAGAAGCTGTGCATAGCGAGGTCAGCACCTGGTCAATGAAAAGACAATACCCTGATGCCTGTAGAAATATCTCATAATTCAGCACAACTTCTGCCTTCTGATGTGGAAACCTCTGGTTCTGCAATAACATACAGGCACCATCTAATAAATTAACCTTTGATGCGGGGAAATATAAGTACCCCCATGACAACTAATCCATTAGCCCCATATACCACTGAATACTTAAATAACATCCTATTACGACCCCATGGATACATAAATAACCCCCTATTGCCCATGAGGGTCTATACAGACCCCCCTGGAAAAGTAATATAACACATTTAGTGCCATGAGTGTACACCAGGACCCCCGTGACACTCTAAGTAACAGAAACACTACACTAACTAAATATAACTAGCCCACAATAAACTAATAAATAATTTAAATAGCCAGCATCTCTCTACCCAGATTTTCTTACAAATAAAAATGTAAGCCCCCACCCTGTTTCCTCAACATGTCATTCATTCACCAGACATCTGTGCTCAGGAGGGGGAAGAATATACTGTAATATAACAAGCCAAAGATGTGAGGAAGCCTCAGCTACTATATAATCTGTATATAAACTCCCTGGAGAAGATTCTAAATAAGTAACATATAAAGAATGATCATGTGACCAGATTTCTATGTTGTCAGTGGACAGCCATGATTAAGATCTCAGTCCCCATGAAATATTGTCTCAGAAATGTCCTCACTACTTTATGATTTCAGTTAGATTTTATTATTTTTATTTGGGTGAAACCAGGTACAGTCAAGGCTGGTTGGCCATAGTCTGATGTTCTGGTGGCAGCGATGGCTTCCATCTATGACCAATGTCCCAGTGATGTAATACTGAGTATAGTGACATCATGCCTGAATGCCTGCTTAAAGCATACCCTTGTTCAAGGTTCTTTTTTCCAGTGATCGTTCCACGGTGCGGTAAGTTACGTGCTTTTCTCCCCTTATATGTCATTAATGTCCCCTTATATGTCATTAATTAATTAAACCTCTGTTTTTACAACAACACATAGGCACCACCCTTCCTATGTGGGCGATGCGTCACAGGGAAGTAATAGTTTTAGTGGCGCTAATGCCGCAATACCTAAGAACACAATTAGATATACTTATTTACGGGTCAGAGAAAGATTTAGACCGGAGACATTTCTGGGAAAGTAATAAATAGCTTAATTTGTTCACCTACAGAAATCTATACTTTCATTTACAAACCAGGAACCAGAGAATTTGATAAAACTTTTAGAATTGGCTTTATTTGGCAAATTCTGAATACGCATAAAGTAGTTTGTAAAAGTCCTGCTTGGAGACAATTTATAGCTACCGGGTTTACTGCCCCAGCAATTTGAACTGTAACAATATCTTTTTAGACTAAAGTAATCTCAGATCAAAATATTTTAATCTGGCTAAAAAGATATTGTTATGTTTTAGAGCCACCTCAGAGGGAAACTGATGATTTAGGCCTTCATGCTAATCCCTTACATTGCAGATTACACCATGTTTAAGGGCAAAGTAAGTCCCGCTATCTATGTTAATCACCCATCCCAGAAACATTGCGAGAGAACTGCTACAATTGACTGCTGCAAGCCAATGCCGCTAAATAGAGCAACATTGTCCATTGATTTTTCCATTGGCCCTATATTACAAGCTCCTTCCCAAAAATCCTATGTTAATCAGACTTTACTGAGCCAGTTGCACCTAACATTAACCCTATCCCCTGGCACCTAACATTTACCTTTATCCTGCAAGATCCTTATCTAAACACCTGCAGCATCTGATTAAGATCTCTGAATGCCCCTTGATCAAGGGGGATCTCTGTGCCCATGAAATATAGAAATGTCCTCTGCCCGTTGTACCTACTTACTAAATTTACCAATGGTGCCTGCTAGTTATGTATTGCAGGGTCATTTCTTTTTATAAAGAAATTGCAATCTCATTATACAGAATATTTTTCCTGAGGTTCTTTGCTACTTTTGTCCTACACACCACACTATGTTAAGATTTCAGTTAGATTTTATTATTTCTACTTGGGTGAAACCAGGTACAGTCAAGGCTGGTTGGCCGTAGTCTGATGTTCTGGTGGCAGCGATGGCTTCCATCTATGACCAATGTCCCAGTGATGTAATACTGAGCATTGTGACATCATGCCTGAATGGCTGCTTAAAGCATAACCTTGTTCAAGGTTCTTTTTTCCAGTGATTTTTCCACTGAGCGGTAAGTTACGTGTCTTTCTCCCCATATATGTCATTAATGTCCCCTTATATGTCATTAATTAATTAAACAACAACATCATTCCCAGCCCTTGACATTATTGTGAAGTCAGTATTTTGAGTCCTTAACTTGTCACTAACACTGGATAGTGTCCCTACCACCCCTCTGTACTCCTGTACCCATCTCTGCTTTGTCCCTCCGTTGTTAACTTTTTCTTTCATTTTCAGGACTAGAAAGGTAATATTCACTTTTAAAGCATTTGTTCCCTGTTAAAAAATGTGAGCCTTGCCTCATCCATATAATTATATGCTATAAATATTCCACACTTGGAATTATTATTATTTTTTTTATTTATGCCATGTAACCTATTTTTCTGAACTATTTCAGAAAATGATCAAAATTACCAATTTTTTAAAGGAAGTGGTAAGTAGTCTGAAATATGCATTGCTGTATATACATAATGTACACATCTGGATAGTAGATCATGTCTGACCTATGTCCTTATTGTAATCACTGTGTGTATAGTGCTGTGTGACATGCATTGCTGTATATACATAATGTACACATCTGGTTAGTAGATCATGTCTGACCTATGTCCATATTGTAATCACTGTGTGTATAGTGCTGTGTGACATGCATTGCTGTATATACATAATGCACACATCTGGAAAGTAGATCATGTCTGACCTATGTCCATATTGTAATCACTGTGTGTATAGTGCTGTGTGACATGCATTGCTGTATATACATAATGTACACATCTGGAAAGTAGATCATGTCTGACCTATGTCCTTATTGTAATCACTTTGTGTATAGTGCTGTGTGACATGCATTGCTGTATATACATAATGTACACATCTGGATAGTAGATCATGTCTGACCTATGTCCATATTGTAATCACTTTGTGTATAGTGCTGTGTGACATGCATTGCTGTATATACATAATGTACACATCTGGATAGTAGATCATGTCTGACCTATGTCCATATTGTAATCACTTTGTGTATAGTGCTGTGTGACATGCATTGCTGTATATACATAATGTACACATCTGGATAGTAGATCATGTCTGACCTATGTCCATATTGTAATCACTGTGTGTATAGTGCTGTGTGACATGCATTGCTGTATATACATAATGTACACATCTGGATAGTAGATCATGTCTGACCTATGTCCATATTGTAATCACTTTGTGTATAGTGCTGTGTGACATGCATTGCTGTATATACATAATGTACACATCTGGATAGTAGATCACGTCTGACCTATGTCCATATTGTAATCACTTTGTGTATAGTGCTGTGTGACATGCATTGCTGTATATACATAATGTACACATCTGGATAGTAGATCATGTCTGACCTATGTCCATATTGTAATCACTTTGTGTATAGTGCTGTGTGACATGCATTGCTGTATATACATAATGTACACATCTGGATAGTAGATCATGTCTGACCTATGTCCATATTGTAATCACTGTGTGTATAGTGCTGTGTGACATGCATTGCTGTATATACATAATGTACACATCTGGATAGTAGATCATGTCTGACCTATGTCCATATTGTAATCACTGTGTGTATAGTGCTGTGTGACATGCATTGCTGTATATACATAATGTACACATCTGGATAGTAGATCATGTCTGACCTATGTCCATATTGTAATCACTTTGTGTATAGTGCTGTGTGACATGCATTGCTGTATATACATAATGTACACATCTGGATAGTAGATCATGTCTGACCTATGTCCATATTGTAATCACTTTGTGTATAGTGCTGTGTGACATGCATTGCTGTATATACATAATGTACACATCTGGATAGTAGATCATGTCTGACCTATGTCCATATTGTAATCACTTTGTGTATAGTGCTGTGTGACATGCATTGCTGTATATACATAATGTACACATCTGGATAGTAGATCATGTCTGACCTATGTCCATATTGTAATCACTGTGTGTATAGTGCTGTGTGACATGCATTGCTGTATATACATAATGTACACATCTGGATAGTAGATCATGTCTGACCTATGTCCATATTGTAATCACTGTGTGTATAGTGCTGTGTGACATGCATTGCTGTATATACATAATGTACACATCTGGATAGTAGATCATGTCTGACCTATGTCCTTATTGTAATCACTGTGTGTATAGTGCTGTGTGACATGCATTGCTGTATATACATAATGTACACATCTGGATAGTAGATCATGCCTGACCTATGTCCACATTGTAATCACTTTGTGTATAGTGCTGTGTGACATGCATTGCTGTATATACATAATGTACACATCTGGATAGTAGATCATGTCTGACCTATGTCCATATTGTAATCACTGTGTGTATAGTGCTGTGTGACATGCATTGCTGTATATACATAATGTACACATCTGGATAGTAGATCATGTCTGACCTATGTCCATATTGTAATCACTTTGTGTATAGTGCTGTGTGACATGCATTGCTGTATATACATAATGTACACATCTGGATAGTAGATCATGTCTGACCTATGTCCATATTGTAATCACTGTGTGTATAGTGCTGTGTGACATGCATTGCTGTATATACATAATGTACACATCTGGATAGTAGATCATGTCTGACCTATGTCCATATTGTAATCACTGTGTGTATAGTGCTGTGTGACATGCATTGCTGTATATACATAATGTACACATCTGGATAGTAGATCATGTCTGACCTATGTCCACATTGTAATCACTTTGTGTATAGTGCTGTGTGACATGCATTGCTGTATATACATAATGTACACATCTGGATAGTAGATCATGTCTGACCTATGTCCTTATTGTAATCACTGTGTGTATAGTGCTGTGTGACATGCATTGCTGTATATACATAATGTACACATCTGGATAGTAGATCATGTCTGACCTATGTCCATATTGTAATCACTGTGTGTATAGTGCTGTGTGACATGCATTGCTGTATATACATAATGTACACATCTGGATAGTAGATCATGTCTGACCTATGTCCTTATTGTAATCACTGTGTGTATAGTGCTGTGTGACATGCATTGCTGTATATACATAATGTACACATCTGGATAGTAGATCATGTCTGACCTATGTCCTTATTGTAATCACTGTGTGTATAGTGCTGTGTGACATGCATTGCTGTATATACATAATGTACACATCTGGATAGTAGATCATGTCTGACCTATGTCCTTATTGTAATCACTGTGTGTATAGTGCTGTGTGACATGCATTGCTGTATATACATAATGTACACATCTGGATAGTAGATCATGTCTGACCTATGTCCTTATTGTAATCACTTTGTGTATAGTGCTGTGTGACATGCATTGCTGTATATACATAATGTACACATCTGGATAGTAGATCATGTCTGACCTATGTCCTTATTGTAATCACTGTGTGTATAGTGCTGTGTGACATGCATTGCTGTATATACATAATGTACACATCTGGATAGTAGATCATGTCTGACCTATGTCCTTATTGTAATCACATTGTGTATAGTGCTGTGTGACATGCATTGCTGTATATACATAATGTACACATCTGGATAGTAGATCATGTCTGACCTATGTCCTTATTGTAATCACTGTGTGTATAGTGCTGTGTGACATGCATTGCTGTATATACATAATGTACACATCTGGATAGTAGATCATGTCTGACCTATGTCCTTATTGTAATCACTGTGTGTATAGTGCTGTGTGACATGCATTGCTGTATATACATAATGTACACATCTGGATAGTAGATCATGTCTGACCTATGTCCTTATTGTAATCACTTTGTGTATAGTGCTGTGTGACATGCATTGCTGTATATACATAATGTACACATCTGGATAGTAGATCATGTCTGACCTATGTCCTTATTGTAATCACTGTGTGTATAGTGCTGTGTGACATGCATTGCTGTATATACATAATGTACACATCTGGATAGTAGATCATGTCTGACCTATGTCCATATTGTAATCACTTTGTGTATAGTGCTGTGTGACATGCATTGCTGTATATACATAATGTACACATCTGGATAGTAGATCATGTCTGACCTATGTCCATATTGTAATCACTTTGTGTATAGTGCTGTGTGACATGCATTGCTGTATATACATAATGTACACATCTGGATAGTAGATCATGTCTGACCTATGTCCTTATTGTAATCACTGTGTGTATAGTGCTGTGTGACATAGTCATTGCTGTAAATACATAATGTACACATCTGGATAGTAGATCATGTCTGACCTATGTCCTTATTGTAATCACTGTGTGTATAGTGCTGTGTGACATGCATTGCTGTATATACATAATGTACACATCTGGATAGTAGATCATGTCTGACCTATGTCCTTATTGTAATCACTGTGTGTATAGTGCTGTGTGACATAGTCATTGCTGTAAATACATAATGTAGTGTATATCTTGTGGTTAAATAGTAAAACATATATCTCATCCCTTCTTTCTCTCTTTCAGCTTTCGGATCATTTGATCCTTGAGGAGGAGGTACAAGTCTTGTTTATGTCTTACAATAAACACAAATACTAATGTTCCATCATAAATATCATGTACAGGTTGGTGATTTTTGGGGGGGCATTTGAGTGTAGCCTTGAATGCTCATGCGGTCATTTCACTTAGGTAACTTATAAGGATTTCACTGTTACATCTCACTTCTGTTATTTTCTTATAACAAAATTACTTCTCAGTTGTCTACAGCCACCCTTTTGCAATTAGTTTCCACCAAATGAAACACCAACCAAACAATATATGTAGACAAAGTAACTTGTCCTCAAGGCCTCTGGGAAATTGCAGAGGAGGCAATACTGGACACCAGAGTTTTGATTTCTATTTGTGGATCACTGTACAACAAGAAAAATATATATGTATGAAAATCTAGTGTCTGGCTAAGAACATAAATAAAGGGGTATGGAGCCTGCCTAAACTTTGTTGAAAGTAACTGGAAATGCAGAGAACATACTTTAGTTGAGAGATCTCATTGGGTAACAGTGTTCAAGCCCATAAAATAGTTAAACATCTGATGCAATATGTTTTTCAGGAAAAAAAGTCATAAAGCGAGTTTTTATAGAAAAAAATAAAACATTGCTGTCTCTGCTTGACCCCGGAGGTCACCATGGTATTCTGGTGGAAATTAGTGTGTGTATGTGTCTGTGAGAGAGACATTTGTAATGCCTGCAGTTATTGGTGCAAATGTCTTACTTCTGAGCCTGTGAGGGAGAAAGGGTGTGGTGCCAATTTTAGTTTTATTTATTAATTAACAAATACTGCTTGTGACTCCTCTTTCATCCCTACATCAATTGATAGTTAAATAAACACACCCTCATGACTCATTTCTCAGGGCAGGGCTAATATAAAATTGATTCCTTTATTCATAAAAAGAGTTTAAAAAAACTCACATGTTCTCTAAAATTGCTTCATGTTTATGACTTACACAGGTGTATTTATTACATACGTCACAAACAAGTGCCTTTTCTCTTGAACTACAGTGGTCCTTTCAGTGGACACAGCAAAGGTCCCAGTTCTCGCAGAAATTAAAAGTACACATGTAAATAAATATAACTGGATTTAGTTTGTATTAGTTTGTGCAAATAACTGAGCATCACAGTTAGGTATTTAAAGGGCCCTGTAATGTCCAGCTGCACTCCATAAGGTCACTGAGAGTCAAACACGACTGAACAACCAAACAACAACAATGGCCTAACATCTAGAGCTAGACGTTTCAATTAGCAAAATGTAGCAATATTCAATATTCTTTCAAATACCAAACTCATCTGCTGCTCTTCCCTGCTCTACAGGCCATGAGGAGCCTGTTTTGTCCTCAGTGCTAAATTTAGAGCCAGAAGTTTATATCATGTCTGTTATCTCCATTGGCTAATGATGTGCTGTGTTTAAGTGGCATCACATGTGATCTGAGGGGTCAACATGTGAATGTGTAGGTGGTCTCTTAGTTATTTAGATTTCTCTTCATCCCTTTAGCCCTTAGCTAAATACCCCTTCCATTTGATGTCCTTATCAGGGTGGAAACAATCAGCTCAACTGGAGACTAATACACTAATCTTTAAAAATATATTTAATATCACTGTTATTAGATACTAGCGACTTGCCCGTCAAAAATGATGGGGAAATAAAATTTTAAGCCATGGCAATGCTGTTTGCCACACCATGTAAGGCTTTTGCTCCTCTGTGGACCTTCGGCGCTCATTATGAGCCCCGTGCTGAGCGCCTTTGGTGCTCATCGCAGGACTCGCAAAGAGGTCATTCGGGGCGTATTGTGAGCCTATCCCCTCTGGTACGCCAATTGTCCGGCTTTGCAACGATCACCTTTGGCTGTCATCGCGAAGACAGATATATAAGTACAGTGTACAATGGCAAAAAATTGTGAGTACAGTGAATTAATAAATGAATATGAATTAATAAATGAATATACTTTACATATCACATATATAGTTGTCAGCATGCGGGTTGTTGCTAACGCTTGCGGGTTTGCAAAAATACGACCTTAACGGACAACCCGCACATATCGGCAAACATTAAAAAACACAAAAACAAAAATAAAATGAAAACATTACCCACACCAAGGAGGGACACCCAGGACCTTTGGAACACAGCTTAAACCTCG
>CM050170.1:86871897-86883925 GCA_027410445.1 Discoglossus pictus
CAATGAAGCTGTGAGCTATACCATTAAGGGCCATTGTGGGTATGGAGGGTGAAAGCGGATTTGGATGGGACACATTCCAAATCACTGGAGAAGGAACTGACAAGCCACTCAGTATCACCAGCATGCAAACTTTGTAGGAAAGCAGTGGCAGAGGCCTAGCTGCATGTGCTGCAGTCCAGAGAGGCAGGCACGACTGAAAGACCAAACAAAAAAATATTGTGTACTACAATGAAGCTGTGAGCTATACCATGAGGGGCCATTGTGGGTGGGAGGGTGAAAGCAGAGTGGACGGGACAAATCCCAAATCACTGGAGAAGGAACTGACAAGCCACTCCAGTATCAATCAGCATGCAAACCTTATAGGAAAGCAGTGGCAGAGGCCTAGCTGCATGTGCCTGCAGTCCAGAGAGGCAGACACGACTGAAAGACCAAACAAGAGATATTGTGTACTCAATGAAGCTGTGAGCTATACCATTAAGGGCCATTGAATGTGGGAGGATGAAAGCAGATTAGATGGATAAAACCCAAATCACTGGAGAAGGAACTGACAAGCCACTCCAGTATCACCAGCATGCAAACCATGTAGAAAAGCAGTGGCAGAGGCCTAGCTGCATGTGCTGCAGTCCGCAGAAACAGACACGACTGAAAGACCAAAGAAGAGATATTGTGTACTTCAATGAAGCTGTGAGCTATACCATTAAGGGCCATTGTGGGTGGGAGGGTGAAAGCAGAGTGGACGGACACATTCCAAATCACTGGAGAAGGAACTGACAAGCCACTCCAGTATCACCAGCATGCAAACCATGTAAAAAAGCAGTGGCAGAGGCCTAGCTGCATGTGCTGCAGTCCAGAGAGGCAGACACGACTGAAAGACTAAAAAAGAGAAATTGTGTACTTTAATGAAGCTGTGAGCTATACTATGAAGGGCTATTGTGGGTGGGAGGGTGAAAGCAGAGTGGACGGACACATTCCAAATTACTGGAGAAGGAACTGACAAGCCACTCCAGTATCACCAGCATGCAAACCTTGTAGGACAGCAGTGGCAGAGGCCTAGCTCCATGTGCTGCAGTCCAGAGAGGCAGACACGACTGAAAGACCAAAGAAGAGATATTGTGTACTTTAATAAAGCTATGAGCTATACCATTAAGGGACATTGTGGGTGGGAGGGTGAAAGCAGAGTGGACGGACACATTCCAAATCACTGGAGAAGGAACTGACAAGCCACTCCAGTATCACTAGCATGCAAACCTTGTAGGAAAGCAGTGGCAGAGGCCTAGCTGCATGTGCTGCAGTCCAGAGAGGCAGACACGACTGAAAGACCAAACAAGAGATATTGTGTACTTTAATGAAGCTGTGAGCTATACCATGAAGGGCTATTGTGGGTGGGAGGGTGAAAGCAGAGTGGACGGACACATTCCAAATTACTGGAGAAGGAACTGACAAGCCCACTCCAGTTTCGCCAGCATGCAAACTGTGTTGGAAAGCAGTGCAGAGGCCTAGCTGCATGTGCTGCAGTCCAGAGAGGCAGACACGACTGAAAGACCAAGCAAAATATATTGTGTACTTCAATGAAGCTGTGAGCTATACCATGAAGGGCCATTTTGGGTGGTGAGGGTAAAAGCAAAGTGGACGGACAAATCCCATATCACTGGAGAAGGAACTGACAAGCCACTCCAGTATCCCCAGCATGCAAACCTTGTAGGAAAGCAGTGGCAGAGGGCTTAGCTGCATGTGCTGCAGTCCAGAGAGGCAGACACGACTAAAAGACCAAACAAAAGATATTGTGTACTTCAATTAAGCTGTGAGCTATGCCATTAAGGGCCATTGTGGGTGGGAGGGTGAAAGCACAGTCGACAGACAAATCCCAAATCACTGGAGAAGGAACTGACAAGCCACTCCCAGTATCACCAGCATGCAAACCATAGTAAAAAAGCAGTGGCAGAGGCTTTTGCTGCATGTGCCTGCAGTCCAGAGAGGCAGACACGACTGAAAGACCAAACAAAAGATATTGTGTACTTCAATGAAGCTGTGAGCTATACAATGAAGGGCCATTGTGGGTGGGAGGGTGCAGGAAGACTGGACGGACAAATCCCAAACCACTGGAGAAGGAACTGACAAGCCACTCCAGTATAACCAGCATGCAAACCATGTAGAAAAGCAGTGGCAGAGGCCTAGCTGCATGTGCTGCAGTCTAGAGAGGCAGACACGACTGAAAGACCAAAGAAGAGATATTGTGTACTTTAATGAAGCTGTGAGCTATACCATTAAGGGACATTGTGGGTGGGAGGGTGAAAGCAGAGTGGACGGACACATTCCAAATCACTGGAGAAGGAACTGACAAGCCACTCCAGTATCACCAGCATGCAAACCATGTAAAAAAGCAGTGTCAGAGGCCTAGCTGCATGTGCTGCAGTCCAGAGAGGCAGACACGACTGAAAGACCAAACAAAATATATTGTGTACTTCAATGAAGCTGTGAGCTATACCATGAAGGGCCATTGTGGGTGGGAGGGTGCAAGAAGACTGGACGGACAAATCCCAAACCAGTGGGAAGGAAACTGACAAGCCACTCCAGTATAACCAGCATGCAAACCATGTAGAAAAGCAGTGGCAGAGGCCTAGCTGCATGTGCTGCAGTCTAGAGAGGCAGACACGACTGTAAGACCAAAGAAGAGATATTGTGTACTTTAAATGAAGCTGTGAGCTTATACCATTAAGGACATTGTGGGTGGGAGGGTGAAAGCAGAGTGGACGGACACATTCCAAATCACTGGAGAAGGAACTGACAAGCCACTCCAGTATCACCAGCATGCAAACCTTGTAGGAAAGCAGAGGCAGAGGCCTAGATGCATGTGCTGCAGTCCTAGGAAAGGCAGACACGACTGAAAGACCAAAGAAGAGATATTGTGTACTTTAATGAAGCTGTGAGCTATACCATGAAGGGCTGTTGTGGGTGGGAGGGTGAAAGCAGAGTGGACGGACACATTCCAAATTACTGGAGAAGGAACTGACAAGCCACTCCAGTATCACCAGCATGCAAACTCTGTAGGAAAGCAGTGGCAGAGGCCTAGCTCCATGTGCTGCAGTCCAGAGAGGCAGACACGACTGAAAGACCAAAGAAGAGATATTGTGTACTTTAATGAAGCTGTGAGCTATACCATTAAGGGACATTGTGGGTGGGAGGGTGAAAGCAGAGTGGACGGACACATTCCAAATCACTGGAGAAGGAACTGACAAGCCACTCCCAGTATCATCAGCATGCAAACCATGTAAAAAAGCAGTGGCAGAGGCCTAGCTGCATGTGCTGCAGTCCAGAGAGGCAGGACACGACTGAAAGACCAAACAAAAGATATTGTGTACTTCAATGAAGCTGTGAGCTATACCATGAAGGGCCATTGTGGGTGGGAGGGTGCAAGAAGACTGGACGGACAAATCCCAAACCACTGGAGAAGGAACTGACAAGCCACTCCAGTATCACCAGCATGCAAACCATGTAGAAAAGCAGTGGCAGAGGCCTAGCTGCATGTGCTGCAGTCTAGAGAGGCAGACACGACTGAAAGACCAAAGAAGAGATATTGTGTACTTTAATGAAGCTGTGAGCTATACCATTAAGGGACATTGTGGGTGGGAGGGTGAAAGCAGAGTGGACGGACACATTCCAAATCACTGGAGAAGGAACTGACAAGCCACTCCAGTATCACCAGCATGCAAACCTTGTAGGAAAGCAGAGGCAGAGGCCTAGATGCATTTGCTGCAGTCCTAGGAAAAGGCAGACACGACTGAAAGACCAAACAAGAGATATTGTGGACTTTAATGAAGCTGTGAGCTATACCATGAAGGGCTATTGTGGGTGGGAGGGTGAAAGCAGAGTGGACGGACACCATTCCAAATTACTGGAGAAGGAACTGACAAGTCACTCCAGTATCATCAGCATGCAAACCTTGGAGGAAAGCAGTGGCAGAGGCCTAGCTCCATGTGCTGCAGTCCAGAGAGGCAGACACGACTGAAAGACCTAAAGAAGAGATATTGTGTACTTTAATGAAGCTGTGAGCTATACCATTAAGGGACATTGTGGGTGGGAGGGTGAAAGCAGAGTGGACGGACACATTCCAAATCACTGGAGAAGGAACTGACAAGCCACTCCAGTATCACTAGCATGCAAACCTTGTAGGAAAGCAGTGGCAGAGGCCTAGCTGCATGTGCTGCAGTCCAGAGAGGCAGACACGACTGAAAGACCAAACAAGAGATATTGTGTACTTCAATGAAGCTGTGAGCTATACCATGAAGGGCCTATTGTGGGTGGGAGGGTGAAAGCAGAGTGGACAGACACGTTCCAAATTACTGGAGAATGAAGTGACAAGCCACTCCAGTATCGCCAGCATGCAAACTGTGTTGGAAAGCAGTGGCAGAGGCCTAGCTGCATGTGCTGCAGTCCAGAGAGGCAGACACGACTGAAAGACCAAGCAAAAGATATTGTGTACTTCAACGAAGCTGTGAGCTATACCATGAAGAGCCATTGTGGGTGGGAGGGTAAAAGCAGAGTGGACGGACAAATCCCATATCACTGGAGAAGGAACTGACAAGCCACTCCAGTATCCCCAGCATGCAAACCTTGTAGGAAAGCAGTGGCAGAGGCCTAGCTGCATGTGCTGCAGTCCAGAGAGGCAGACACAACTGAAAGACCAAACAAAAGATATTGTGTACTTCAATGAAGCTGTGAGCTATGCCATTAAGGGCCATTGTGGGTGGGAGGGTGAAAGCACAGTGGACGGACAAATCCCAAATCACTGGAGAAGGAACTGACAAGCCACTCCAGTATCACCAGCATGCAAACCTTGTAGGAAAGCAGAGGCAGAGGCCTAGCTGCATGTGCTGCAGTCCATAAGGTCACAGACAGTCAGACACGACTGAAAGACTGAACAGGACATATTCACATGCTCCCCGTGTACTTGATATTTGCCATGTGTCAGTGTAATGTGCCCTATATTTGTGTTCCCAAATGTAGATGTGATGAGCAACATGTATATACCATTAGAGCCTCTGTGAGTGACAAAGGGTTAATATGGCATAATTTTGATGTTTTGTGTTTTTATGTAATTGCTTTATGTAAGCTGCAGCTTGGCTTTTCATGCAAAAATGTAACAACTAATTGGTTGTATAATGCATTTGCTTTGGTGGGGGGAGGGGGTTATTGTGCAATCAATTGTAATGGCTTCCATGCTTTCCCTCTGTTATACTGTCACTTTTACACTTTACGTTGTCTGTACGTAGTGCGTATACCATTTTACCATACGAGGCGCATCTGCGGGGTACGAATTGAAAACACAGCTCTTATTTAATAATGGCCATAGTGGCTTAGAAATTACCTCTATCACATATAATAAGTTGTGGTAATTGTGAGTTTGTCCGTAACGCTATGTTAAAACTTCTGACAAACTTGCAATTACTACAGCTAAAAAACTTGCGAGTTGCGAGAGGGGCCCGCTTGCGCAATGTGCATCATGTGCACCAGGAGCGGGAGAGAGAAAGGAGACACAGTAGTAAGAGGGAGCCAGAAAGGAGACTCGAGGAGGGAGATGGGGGGAGAAAGGAGACAAAGGGAAGGGAGAGGGGGGAGAAAGGAGACACCAGGGGAGGGAAAGGGAGGGAAAAAGGAGACACAGGGGAGGGAAAAAGGAGACACAGGGGAGGGAAAGGGAGGGAAAAGGAGACACAGTGGAGGGAGAGGGGGGAAAGGAGACACAGGGGAGGGAGGGGGAAGAGACATAGGGGAGGGGGAAAGGAGACACAGGGGAGTGAGATGGGGAAGAAGACACAGGGGAGGGAGAGGGAGTGAAATGAGACATGGGGAGGGAGAGGGAGGCAAAAAAGGAGACACAGGGAGAGGGAGGCAGAAAGTAGACAATGTGAGGGAGAGGGGGGAGAAAGGAGAAACAAAGAAGGGAGAGTGGGGAGATAGGAGAAACAGGAGGGAGAGGGAAGGAAAAGAGGCACAGGGGAGGGAGAGGGGGAGAAAGGAGACATGGGAGGGAGGGGAGAGACACAGGGGAGGGGGGAGAGACAAAGGGAGGGAGAGGGGGGATAGAGTGGGAGGAGAGACACAAGGCAGGGAAAGGCAGGAAAGAGACACAGGGGATGAAGGGGGAGAGAGACATAGGGGGGATGGGGAAAGGAGACACAGGGGGAGATGGGGAAGGAGACACAGGGGAGGGAGATGGGGTGAAGGAGACACAGTTGAGGTAGATGGGGGAAGGAGACACAGGGGAGGGAGAGAGGGAATGGAGACACAGGGAATGAAGAGGGGAGAAAAGGAGACACAGGGTAGGGAGAGGGGGAGAAACACAGGGTAGAGAGGGGTGAGAAATACAGGGGGGAAGAGACACTGGGGAGGGAGAGTGGGGTAAATACAAGGGAGGCATAGGGAGAAAGAGACAGTGGGGAGGTAGAGAGGGGAAAAGACACACATGGGAGGGAGAGAGAGGGAAAGAGACAAAGGGGAGGAAGAGGTGGAAAGAGACACGAGGGAGGGGGAGGAGACACAGGGGAGGAGGGGGAAGAGACACAGGGGAAGGAGGGGGGGAGAAAAATGTAATATTATTCCGTCAAGGGCGCTCATTGTGTGGCTCGCAGAGAGGAGAGAGAAGAAGGAGGAGAGGACACAGAACAAGGGAAGGAGAAAGAGAGAAGCTGTGCATAGCGAGGTCAGCACCTGGTCAATGAAAAGACAATACCCTGATGCCTGTAGAAATATCTGATAATTCAGCACAACTTCTGCCTTCTGATGTGGAAACCTCTGGTTCTGCAATAACATACAGGCACCATCTAATAAATTAACCTTTGATGCGGGGAAATATAAGTACCCCCATGACAACTAATCCATTAGCCCCATATACCACTGAATACTTAAATAACATCCTATTACCCATGGGGGTCTATTAAGACCCCATGGATACATAAATAACCCCCTATTGCCCATGAGGGTCTATACAGACCCCCCTGGAAAAGTAATATAACACATTTAGTGCCATGAGTGTACACCAGGACCCCCGTGACACTCTAAGTAACAGAAACACTACACTAACTAAATATAACTAGCCCACAATAAACTAATAAATAATTTAAATAGCCAGCATCTCTCTACCCAGATTTTCTTACAAATAAAAATGTAAGCCCCCGCCCTGTTGCCTCAACATGTCATTCATTCACCAGACATCTGTGCTCGGGAGGGGGAAGAATATACTGTAATATAACAAGCCAAAGATGTGAGGAAGCCTCAGCTACTATATAATCTGTATATAAACTTCCTGGAGAAGATTCTAAATAAGTAACATATAAAGAATGATCATGGGAACAGATTTCTATGTTGTCAGTGGACAGCCATGATTAAGATCTCAGTCCCCATGAAATATTGTCTCAGAAATGTCCTCACTACTTTATGATTTCAGTTAGATTTTATTATTTTTATTTGGGTGAAACCAGGTACAGTCAAGGCTGGTTGGCCATAGTCTGATGTTCTGGTAACAGCGATGGCTTCCATCTATGACCAATGTCCCAGTAATGTAATACTGAGTATAGTGACATCATGCCTGAATGGCTGCTTAAAGCATACCCTTGTTCAAGGTTCTTTTTTCCAGTGATCGTTCCACGGTGCGGTAAGTTACGTGCTTTTCTCCCCTTATATGTCATTAATGTCCCCTTATATGTCATTAATTAATTAAACCTCTGTTTTTACAACAACACATAGGCACCACCCTTCCTATGTTGGCGATGCGTCACAGGGAAGTAATAGTTTTAGTGGCGCTAATGTCGCAATACCTAAGAACACAATTAGATATACTTATTTACGGGTCAGAGAAAGATTTAGAACGAAGACATTTCTGGGAAAGTAATAAATAGCTTAATTTGTTCACCTACAGAAATCTATACTTTCATTTACAAACCAGGAACCAGAGAATTTGATAAAACATTTAGAATTGGCTTTATTTGGCAAATTCTGAATACGCATAAAGTAGTTTGTAAAAGTCCTGCTTGGAGACAATTTATAGCTACCGGGTTTACTGCCCCAGCAATTTGAACTGTAACAATATCTTTTTAGACTAAAGTAATCTCAGATCAAAATATTTTAATCTGGCTAAAAAGATATTGTTATGTTTTAGAGCCACCTCAGAGGGAAACTGATGACTTAGGCCTTCATGCTAATCCCTTACATTGCAGATTACACCATGTTTAAGGGCAAAGTAAGTCCCGCTATCTATGTTAATCACCCATCCCAGAAACATTGCGAGAGAACTGCTACAATTGACTGCTGCAAGCCAATGCCGCTAAATAGAGCAACATTGTCCATTGATTTTTCCATTGGCCCTATATTACAAGCTCCTTCCCAAAAATCCTATGTTAATCAGACTTTACTGAGCCAGTTGCACCTAACATTAACCCTATCCCCTGGCACCTAACATTTACCTTTATCCTGCAAGATCCTTATCTAAACACCTGCAGCATCTGATTAAGATCTCTGAATGCCCCCTTGATCAAGGGGGATCTCTGTGCCCATGAAATATAGAAATGTCCTCTGCCCGTTGTACCTACTTACTAAATTTACCAATGGTGCCTGCTAGTTATGTATTGCAGGGTCATTTCTTTTTATAAAGAAATTGCAATCTCATTATACAGAATATTTTTCCTGAGGTTCTTTGCTACTTTTGTCCTACACACCACACTGTGTTAAGATTTCAGTTAGATTTCATTATTTCTACTTGGGTGAAACCAGGTACAGTCAAGGCTGGTTGGCCGTAGTCTGATGTTCTGGTGGCAGCGATGACTTCCATCTATGACCAATGTCCCAGTGATGTAATACTGAGCATTGTGACATCATGCCTGAATGGCTGCTTAAAGCATAACCTTGTTCAAGGTTCTTTTTTCCAGTGATTTTTCCACTGAGCGGTAAGTTACGTGTCTTTCTCCCCATATATGTCATTAATGTCCCCTTATATGTCATTAATTAATTAAACAACAACATCATTCCCAGTCCATGACATTATTGTGAAGTCAGTATTTTGAGACCTTAACTTGTCACTAACACTGGATAGTGTCCCTACCACCCTTCTGTACTCCTGTACCCATCTCTGCTTTGTCCCTCCGTTGTTAACTTTTTCTTTCATTTTCAGGACTAGAAAGGTAATATTCACTTTTATAGCATTTGTTCCCTGTTAAAAAATGTGAGCTTTGCCTCAATCATATAATTATATGCTATAAATATTCCACACTTGGAATTATTATTATTTTTTTTATTTATGCCATGTAACCTATTTTTCTGAACTATTTCAGAAAATGATCAAAATTACCAATTTTTTAAAGGAAGTGGTAAGTAGTCTGAAATATGCATTGCTGTATATACATAATGTACACATCTGGATAGTAGATCATGTCTGACCTATGTCCTTATTGTAATCACTGTGTGTATAGTGCTGTGTGACATGCATTGCTGTATATACATAATGCACACATCTGGAAAGTAGATCATGTCTGACCTATGTCCATATTGTAATCACTGTGTGTATAGTGCTGTGTGACATGCATTGCTGTATATACATAATGTACACATCTGGATAGTAGATCATGTCTGACCTATGTCCATATTGTAATCACTGTGTGTATAGTGATGTGTGACATGCATTGCTGTATATACATAATGTACACATCTGGATAGTAGATCATGTCTGACCAATGTCCATATTGTAATCACTTTGTGTATAGTGCTGTGTGACATGCATTGCTGTATATACATAATGTACACATCTGGATAGTAGATCATGTCTGATCTATGTCCATATTGTAATCACTTTGTGTATAGTGCTGTGTGACATGTATTGTTGTATATACATAATGTACACATCTGGATAGTAGATCATGTCTGACCTATGTCCATATTGTAATCACTGTGTGTAAAGTGATGTGTGACATGCATTGCTGTATACATAATGTACACATCTGGATAGTAGATCATGCCTGACCTATGTCCATATTGTAATCACATTGTGTATAGTGCTGTGTGACATGCAATGCTGTATATACATAATGTACACATCTGGATAGTAGATCACGTCTGACCTATGTCCATATTGTCATCACTTTGTGTATAGTGCTGTGTGACATGTATTGCTGTATATACATAATGTACACATCTGGATAGTAGTTCATGTGTGACCTATGTCCATATTGTAATTACTTTGTGTATAGTGCTGTGTGGGCATGCAATTGCTGTATATACATAATGTACACATCTGGATAGTAGATCATGTCTGACCAATGTCCATATTGTAATCACTGTGTGTATAGTGCTGTGTGACATGCATTGCTGTATATACATAATGTATACATCTGCATAGTAGATCACGTCTGACCTATGTCCTTATTGTAATCACATTGTGTATAGTGCTGTGTGACATGCATTGCTGTATATACATAATGTACACATCTGGATAGTAGTTCATGTGTGACCTATGTCCATATTGTAATTACTTTGTGTATAGTGCTGTGTGGCATGCATTGCTGTATATACATAATGTACACATCTGGATAGTAGATCATGTCTGACCAATGTCCATATTGTAATCACTGTGTGTATAGTGCTGTGTGACATGCATTGCTGTATATACATAATGTATACATCTGCATAGTAGATCACGTCTGACTGTAACGGCTACCACGGTAGTGAGAGGGTACCAGCCGTTGGAGATGTCCTTTTCTTAAGCAAGGTGCTGTGCAGTAATGAAATGCTTATTCCCCTCCACGATATCCCATTGTATAAGTCAGGAGTGCTGTAAAATGCGGCAGAGTAACGGTACCATAAATCCCCCCAGAGAACGAGACGATGCTACGTTTTGAAGGGTCCAGTAGAACTCTCCTTTATTAAAAACAAAAACACATTTTTAAACACTTCACATACACAGTAGGGGCAGTGACTACCTTTGGTCAACCCCTAATTACCTCTGGCCAATCAGGCAGGGTTAATGCGTGGGAGCCAGGAGTCCCCTCCCCCAGGAGCCGCCCACTAGGCGTGGCTAACTGCTCATTCTCCCTCTGACGGTGGAGAGAGTAACATCTATAAGTTCACTTATTCCCCTGCTGGAAGTGTGGGGAAACCCCAGGTCATCTCATTATTCAAGAGTCCTTACCCCCATTGTTCATGGTGCCATCTTGTCTGCTAAAACCCTTTTGTTCTCCTATCTCTTGTGTGGTTTAGCAAATCCTATTAAGAGGCAGATGGCAAACTCCTGACCAAGTGTATGAGACCAAAGATATGTGACTGCTAAACCACACAATACAATATATTTACAGATATAATAACAACATTTTATAACCCAGAACATATCTGCAGATAGCTTAGGTCTGAGCACACATTATTACTGAATGGCGCTCAGACCACATACATACAGTATAGCAATGTGATCATATTTTAACCAAGAATTAAATAACCATAAAACAGGGTAAAACAGTGATGGGTTCCGTTACACTGACCTATGTCCTTATTGTAATCACTGTGTGTATAGTGCTGTGTGACATGCATTGCTGTATATACATAATGTACACATCTGGATAGTAGATCATGTCTGACCTATGTCCATATTGTAATCACTTTGTGTATAGTGATGTGTGACATATGCATTGCTGTACATACATAATGTACACATCTGGATAGTAGATCATGTCTGACCTATGTCCATATTGTAATCACTTTGTGTATAGTGCTGTGTGACATGTATTGCTGTATATACATAATGTACACATCTGGATAGTAGATCATGTCTGTCCTATGTCCTTATTGTAATCACTTTGTGTATAGTGCTGTGTGACATGCATTGCTGTAAATACATAATGTACACATCTGGATAGTAGATCATGTCTGACCTATGTCTTTATTGTAATCACTGTGTGTATAGTGCTGTGTGACATGCATTGCTGTATATACATAATGTACACATCTGGATAGTAGATCATGTCTGACCCTATGTCCATATTGTAATCACTTT
>CM050170.1:86883948-86914961 GCA_027410445.1 Discoglossus pictus
AAATATTTTAGGGTTACATTTTTTATTTTCTATTTTAGCCAGTCTTATAGCCCTTTTGCAAGCCTTGTTGATTTCCTTGTCCTGTCCCTTACCCCTGCTAAAGTTTCATCTTCCTGCAATGCTATTCTAAGTTCTTCCCCCTTTGCCCAGCCTAAGGTCAATGTCGTAGCCAGCAAGTCACTTACCCTGGGTTCTGGGTATTCCATCGGGTCCTGGTTCATCCTGCATCCATTAGCTCTGGTTTGAGCTCTTGTTAAGGGCTGTACATACTGGCTCACCATGTGACCCAAATCGTTCCCTAGCAAAACATCCGCAGGCAGGTTATCCATAACTCCTACCTCTGTAGATTTACTTCCAGTGCCCCAGTCCAATTAAATGCGAGCCATGGGAATGGAAAATTGTTTTCCCCCAGCAACCATAACCCACATTTGCCTCTGTATGCAGTCTGAGGTGCGCACCCACTTGGGTGGGAGGGTGAAAGCAAAGTGGACGGACACATTCCAAATCACTGGAGAAGGAACTGACAAGCCACTCCAGTATCACTAGCATGCAAACCTTGTAGGAAAGCAGTGGCAGAGGCCTAGCTGCATGTTCTGCAGTCCAGAGAGGCAGACACGACTGAAAGACCAAACAAGAGATATTGTGTACTTTAATGAAGCTGTGAGCTATACCATGAAGGGCTGTTGTGGGTGGGAGGGTGAAAGCAGAGTGGACGGACACATTCCAAATTACTGGAGATGGAACTGACAAGCCTCTCCAGTATCGCCAGCATGCAAACTGTGTAGGAAAGCAGTGGCAGAGGCCTAGCTGCATGTGCTGCAGTCCAGAGAGGCAGACACGACTGAAAGACCAAACAAAAGATATTGTGTACTTCAATGAAGCTGTGAGCTATGCCATTAAGGGCCATTGTGGGTGGGAGGGTGAAAGCACAGTGGACGGACAAATCCCAAATCACTGGAGAAGGAACTGACAAGCCACTCCAGTATCACCAGCATGCAAACCTTGTAGGAAAGCAGTGGCAGAGGCCTAGCTGCATGTGCTGCAGTCCAGAGAGGCAGACACGACTGAAAGACCAAAGAAGAGATATTGTGTACTTTAATGAAGCTGTGAGCTGTACCATTAAGGTCCATTGTGGGTGGGAGGGTGCAAGAAGACTGCACGGACAAATCCCAAACCACTGGAGAAGGAACTGACAAGCCACTCCAGTATCACCAGCATGCAAACCATGTAGAAAAGCAGTGGCAGAGGCCTAGCTGCATGTGCTGCTGTCCAGAGAAGCAGACACGACTGAAAGACCAAACAAGAGATATTGTGTACTTCAATGAAGCTGTGAGCTATACCTTTAAGGGCCATTGTGGGTGGGAGAGTGAAAGCAGAGTGGACCGACACATTCCAAATCACTGGAGAAGGAACTGACAAGCCACTCCAGTATCACCAGCATGCAAACCTTGTAGGAAAGCAGTGGCAGAGGCCTAGCTCCATGTGCTGCAGTCCAGAGAGGCAGACACGACTGAAAGACCAAATAAGAGATATTGTGTACTTTAATGAAGCTGTGAGCTATACCATTAAGGGACATTGTGGGTGGGAGGGTGAAAGCAGAGTGGACGGACACATTCCAAATCACTGGAGAAGGAACTGACAAGCCACTCCAGTATCACCAGCATGCAAACCTTGTAGGAAAGCAGTGGCAGAGGCCTAGCTGCATGTGCTGCAGTCCAGAGAGGCAGACACGAATGAAAGACCAAACAAGAGATATTGTGTACTTTAATGAAGCTGTGAGCTATACCATGAAGGGCCATTGTGGGTGGGAGGATGAAAGCAGAGTGGACGGACAAATCCCATATCACTGGAGAAGGAACTGACAAGCCACTCCAGTATCCACAGCATGCAAACCTTGTAGGAAAGCAGAGGCAGAGGCCTAGCTGCATGTGCTGCAGTCCAGAGAGGCAGACACGACTGAAAGACCAAACAAAAGATATTGTGTACTTCAATAAAGCTTTGAGCTATGCCCTTAAGGGCCATTGTGGGTGGGAGGGTGAAAGCACAGTGGACAGACAAATCCCAAATCACTGGAGAAGGAACTGACAAGCCACTCCAGTATTACCAGCATGCAAACCTTGTAGGAAAGCAGAGGCAGAGGCCTAGCTGCAGGTGCTGCAGTCCAGAGAGGCAGACACGACTGAAAGACCAAAGAAGAGATATTGTGTACTTCAATGAAGCTGTGAGCTGTACCATTAAGGGCCATTGTGGGTGGGAGGGTGCAAGAAGACTGGACAGACAAATCCCAAACCACTGGAGAAGGAACTGACAAGCCACTCCAGTATCACCAGCATGCAAACCATGTAGAAAAGCAGTGGCAGAGGCCTAGCTGCATGTGCTGCAGTCCAGAGAGGCAGACACGACTGAAAGACCAAAGAAGAGATATTGTGTACTTCAATAAAGCTGTGAGCTATACCATTAAGGGCCATTGTGGGTGGGAGGATGAAAGCAGATTGGATGGATAAATCCAAAATCACTGGAGAAGGAACTGAAAAGCCATTACAGTATCACCTGCATGCAAACCATTTAGAAAAGCAGTGGCAGAGGCCTAGCTGCATGTGCTGCAGTCCAGAGAGGCAGACACGACTGAAAGACCAAACAAGAGATATTGTGTACTTCAATGAAGCTGTGAGCTATACCATTAAGGGCCATTGTGGGTGGGAGGATGAAAGCAGATTGGATGGATAAATCCCAAATCACTGGAGAAGGAACTGACAAGCCACTCCAGTATCACTAGCATGCAAACCATGTAGAAAAGCAGTGGCAGAGGCCTAGCTGCATGTGCTGCAGTCCAGAGTAGCAGACACGACTGAAAGACCAAAGAAGAGATATTGTGTACTTCAATGAAGCTGTGAGGTTTACCATTAAGGGCCATTGTGGGTAGGAGGGTGAAAGCAGATTGGACGGACAAATTCCAAATCACTGGAGAAGGAACTGACAAGCCATTCCAGTATCACCAGCATGCAAACCTTGTAGGAAAGCAGTGGCAGAGGCCTAGCTGCATGTGCTGCAGTCCAGTGAGGCAGACACGACTGAAAGACCAAAGAAGAGATATTGTGTACTTCAATGAACCTGTGAGCTATACCTTTAAGGGCCATTGTGGGTGGGATGGTGAAATAGGAGTAGACGGACACATTCCAAATCACTGGAGAAGGAACTGACAAGACACTCCAGTATCACCAGCATGTAAACCTTGTAGGAAAGCAGTGGCAGAGGCCTAGCTGCATGTGCTGCAGTCCAGAGAGGCAGACACGACTGAAAGACCAAAGAAGAGATATTCTGTACTTCAATGAAGCTGTGAGCTATACCATGAAGGGCCGATGTGGGTGGGAGGGTGAAAGCACAGTGGACGGACACATTCCAAATCACTGGAGAAGGAACTGACAAGCCACTCCAGTATCACCAGCATGCAAACCTTGTAGGAAAGTGTTTTGGAGAAAACCAAAATAGTTCTCGGAGATATCTGTCCCTTGCCATATTACCAATATACAGATAGTGTGCACACCTTAGAGAAATAATACACCAACACAGAGTTCTGGTATAAAGCTTTCTTTCGCCTACTGTTTATTGAATTAGCCCCTATATATAACATTTAACAATCAGATAAATGTTGTAACTAAGCAAATCATCAGGTTTATTCGGTAATTCATTGCTTCTGTGATGTTCGTTTTTACGGAATCTCAGCAAGGCATTGGGTTAATGCATTAAGGAGTCTCTAGGTGTCATCCCACAGTGGGATGAGTCTTTCTCTCATTGGTCAGAAGGTTAAGACAAAGGGAAGATGGCGTTCTCCTTCTTGTTTCCAGGGTGTTGTGATCATCTTCACCCTTAACAGACCGGAAGTAGTGCTGTCGACATCTTGTATGGGGGGAAGTGGCAAATCCTCCATCTTAGAGTCTCCAATAATCAACATTGTTAATAAGGTTACGTAATACTGAAAAGAGAAAATGTATGAGTAGGGCAAACATAAAATGCATTTTCTTGTAGATCCTGATCCATAACAGTCCCCCCTAAAATGTCATATTATGTTTTCTGCATCATCCAACCCACTCATACTAGTTTATTGTGAAGGTTAGTAACTGCTATTGTATTGGATAATACAAGTTAAGAGTACATGTCTTTTAAGCTATGGTTCCTCCGGAACACTATTCTTCTGTGGATTCTATGTCCGGATGTTGTAAGCATTGCGTGTGAGTATGAAATAGGTACATATCTTCATTCGATCGGGCTTGCCATGACCTAACGTCACACCCACCCTATGTCCTATGCGGCATGGGAAAACCTAGAAGCCTCTATTAGCTAATAGTGTAACTAACTCAGATCAGGAACCATGGCGTTCATAAGACACTCTCCTTCGAGCCTGTGGTCATCTGCTTTAGCATATGAGATGTCTTATAGGTATCATCTTGGTCACCGAAATCTAGTTCTAGATTCTGGTGCACAAAGGTGGGTGAAGCCTTGACCATTGCATCCTGTAGATAAGTACGTATATAGGGGATAATACAACACAAAAGGAAGGCAAGTAAGATTATAACGGCAAGAATAGCCATTCCAACTTGTAATAAAACCTTTTGCCAACCATTCATCCATCCGAACCATGAATCCCAATAGTCCATGGTACCAGAATTTTCTTTTAATTCTGGACCAAGATTAGCCAATTTCTGAATTGCCAGTGTGATCTTGCCATTTGGACCTGTGTTATCAGGAATATACGTGCAACATGTACTTCTGTCAGGAAGCATTTTACATACTCCACCCTTTTCTGCAAGGATCATGTCTAATGCCATACGATTCTGGAAGGCCATGTGTGATGTAGCCTCTAATTGTTCTGCAATGCCTTTTAAGGCATCCTTAGTGAAGTTAACAAATCGTTGCTGGTTATAGTAGATATAATTAATCCAGGCGACATTCTTATTTACACCAATCATTGGTATCAGTGATTCAAATCCTGCTGCTATCTGGTTCCGGGCCTTAAATTGGTCAGGCACCCCCCTTGGGACTCCAATAGCATCAATATACACATGTGGGTCAAAACTTTCCCGAGGTTCAGATGATGAGGTTTGTCTTCTCTTCCTGGACCTTGTTTGGGGGTCATTAGGTAGATTGTCATCATAATAGGTTGGGACAATGTGTAATGGCATTATGGCTTTAGCCAAAGTACATTCCCCACGCCATACTCCTGACAGTCTTACCCTGAGTTTCATATCCCCGCATAACCAATATATGTCCCCTAAAGATTGTGTCTGATTGATTAGCAGTGTGGATGAACCATCTCTATATGTGTGACAAAACCCACTTGGGAACTTCTGCAAATTAAACCCATGAGAAACATTTCTCTTGTAGCACGTATAATTTCCGGGGTATATAATTATACCTTTCCCTGGATGGAGATTATTAGTTATCACAGGGTACGTCTTTCTCCATTGTTCGCACTTATCTATATAATTATGTTTATATTTGAACAATCTCAGAAAACATTTCCCTTCCTGCAAAGGTATAGTAAGTGGAACAGTACCTAAATGAGGCCTAGCATGGCCGCATACATCACAGTTGGTCTTATTACTTTCCCGTACGTTGTATTTCATCCATTCCAACCATACATTAAGATCTGAGAATCCAGTCTCAGTAGCTAACGTGTCCTCATATGTTGGGTCACCAGTGGCAGTCATTGTTCCTATAGTCTGTGAGCCAGGTTTTAATGCCTGTAGTACGGGAGGTAAATCAGGATATTTGTACAAGTCTGCTAACTTAAATTTCCCTGAAAACCTTGTTTTTCCGCTCACCCAAGCTCCCATCCGATATGTGTCAGTATCTACTGGACTAGGACTCTGTATGGTCAGGGTTAGTTGCATACTAGAACCGGTCACCCCACTATTCAGGCATCAACCAGTCTTTAGTAGAGTAATTCGGTCGAGGAGGGATCTGCCCTGGTCATCTTTCTTATTTGCAGCGCTCTGAGGTCTAGATTCCCAGTGTTCCCCAGTATTCCATCCCACCGCACCCCATGTGGAGCAATCTTTACCAAAGGTCTCGTCAATGACACATATATATATAGCCTTATTGGGGGAGGTCTGGTACAAGTCACACTGTTCAGGGACCGTGGGGCATGCAACGTCACAAAAATCAAAGGTGTATGTAGCTACATGTGTAGTTTGGGAATTATACCAAAAGGTGATACCATCCTCACATTTTGTGATGGTTACATGTTGAGCCTTGCTCAAGTATACTGCAAGAGACAGAATAAACCACTGGGCTGTGCTCATTGTATTGTTTACTGGTCATCAGGGGAAGGAACCTTTTTGCAATGTGATGCGTGGACCCAAGTAGCTTTCCCTTCCAACTTAACTGATGTAGCTGTGATCAGTAGTACTTGGAAAGGGCCTTTGTATCTGGTTTACAAAGGGGTTTTCCTCACAAATTTCTTGACCAGGACCCAATCTCCAGGAAGTAGTTGATGAGCACCAGTGATCACTTCCGAATCTGGAATAGAAGAGAACACTTGTGCATGGATTTTAGTCAATGCGGTGGACAGTGCAATCACATAGTCAAGAAGTACATCAGATTTTAGTTGCAGCTGCTGAGGAAAGTAGCACCCTAATCTAGGAGCAGACCCAAACAGGATTTCATGAGGGGATAGTGCATGTTTCCCCCTGGGGGTATACCTGACACTGAACAAGGCTATGGGGAGACTTTCAGGCCATGGAATACCAGTTTATTTTGACATTTTTAACATCCTGGACTTTAAAGTCCCGTTCATATGTTCTACCTTCCCGCTACTCTCGGGATGATAGGGTGTATGGAAGGACAGAGTCACTCCAAAGGCTGTCCAAATTTCCTTGGACAGTACTGCAGTAAAGGCTGGTCCTTGGTCACTCTCGATCACTTCAGGGACCCCATATCTACAGATGACCTCTGTTAGCAGTCTCTTTACAGTGGTTTTGGCTGTCATGTTTACAACTGGATAGGCCTCTGGCCATCCTGAGAACATATCCACAATGACCAGAGCGTATTCAAATCGACCACTCCTTGGCATCTGTATGTGATCAATCTGTATCCTCTGGAATGGATACAGAGATTTTGCTAAATGCTTCTGTGGGGGTTTCTCAGTTCGGCCTGTGTTACATTTAGCACAGATGCTACAGGACTTGCAATAGTTGTTCGTAAGTGTAGTTATGTCTGGGGCCATATAGTACTTGTCTATTAGAGCGTTCATGAGGGCCTTTGACAAGTGTGCCGGTCCGTGGGCCCACTGTACTGTTGCTGGATAGAGATTCTTTGGTAAACACCATCTCAGATTATCAACATACAATCCATCTTTAAGGATTGCTCCCTTTGCTTTCCACTTGTTTATTACTTCTGGGTCTGCAGTCTTCTGCAATTCTTTGAGTAGTTTCAAATCTGTAGGTAAAGTCTGCATTGTGTAGATATTTATGTCTTTCTTCTCCTCTTTCTTGTCTATTTCCTGTGATATCATTGCTGCTTTCTTAGCCGTCTGGTCTGCTAGATGGTTTCCTCGTGCTTCATCTGAATTTAGCTTCCCATGTGCCTTCACTTTCAGTATGGCGACCTCCTTTGGGAATGCTAAAGCATCTAGTAGTTCACAAATGGCTTTATCATGCTTTACTGGGGTGCCTGCAGCTGTCATGAATCCTCTGGCTTTCCAAATTATCCCAAAGTCTTGAGTCACTCCTAGAGCATATCTTGAGTCTGTATAGATGTTAGCTCGGACTCCTGTCGCAATTTTACAGGCCTTAGTCAATGCAATCAACTCTGCTTCTTGTGCTGACATGGAGGGAGGTAGTGAGAAGGCTCGTATCACATCTTTTTCCGTAGTCACAGCATATCCTGTGTGATATTTTCCATTCTCAGCATACTTTGATCCATCCACATACAGAATGATGTCTGGGTCTGTCAGTGCAAGTTCTTTTACATTCGCAAGGTGTGAGGTCTCCATTTCCATTTGCTGAAGACAGTCATGAGGTGGGCTTACTGATCCTGGAACCGCATATGGGTCATCAGCCTGTACTTTGAGAAAACTATTCACATGCCAGTTGAGGGTTTGTTTTGTTATTCCTTCTGCTTCTAGTTCATCTTCATCTGCAGACTCCCACCATTTCAGTGCAGTCCCCAATGATCTCCATGTACTCTGTGCAGACTTTGTTAGTGCTATGTGTGGGACAGCTGTATACCAATGTTTAAAGGAAGCCTTGTGTTTCATCTGTTTCTGTCTTCTTGACTAGGCATCCCAGTAAATTACTTTTTACATCCAAGCTTATGTTTGACTCCTGATCCAAGTTCAAACTATACCAGAAATGTCCTTCTTCCTCACCTCATCTCCCCCCTCAGGAAATGGCAAGAGAGTGGCTGGATTAAGCACATAACACCTCTGTAAGGTGACATTATCTGGCAGCAGCAGTGAACATTGGAGACGGAGGTGTCTGGCTGCTGTTAGGTGCTTTGGCTGCGTTTGATTTATGATAACAGCAATGTCATGTGTATCAAGAACTGTCAAGGGATACCCAAGGACTATGTCACTTGTCTTATCCAGTAAGGCATGAGCTGCAAATACTAACCTAAGGCAAGAAGGGCCTCCTCTTGCTACAGCATCCAGATGACATGAGAAGTAGCCAATGGGGCGTTGTCTGTTTCCATGGGACTGTGTCAAGACTCCCATTGCATGTCCTTCCTTTTCTGGTATAAACAGTTTGAACGGTAGGTCATAGTTGGGTAGCCCTAATGCAGGGGCTGAGGAGATAGCCTTAAATAACTTTTACGCTCTGAAACAGGCTATCTGAGTCATCTGAAAGGGCAAGCTGCTGATGACGTAGGGTGTGTATTTTCTACAGACTCCAGCCCTTTTGCAACAAGTAACAGCGTATCTAATGGTAACACTCTATATTCTGGTCTGGAAGTCAATAGCCCTTTCTTTAAAGATTCCTTTAGCCCTATCACAAAAGCTGTACTTAGCATCTGTGTGTGTCTTATTGTGTGGGCTGAAGCCGAGGTCTGTGAACACCTGCGTGAGCCGTGAGTGAAACTTTTCTACTGACTCGTCTCTGTCCTGTTTAATATCCTGCAGACTAACAGCCTGGTCTGCCAATTTATCCTTTGCCCATTCTCTTAGTAGTTCACAGAATATTTCACCTGATTCATAGTCAGTTGTCTCACGTTGCAGATCATATGGGTCTATTGTCTTTTGCATTATGGGTCAGTATGAATCTCCTGCTCTGATTTCACACGAACTAACCAAGTCTCTCCAGGCTGCAGCATATGTCTTCTGTATTTGTGATATCTTTCTATAGAAAGGCATGGGCTGCTTTTCCGGGTCAGGTAGTGTGTTTATGAGGGAGGTGGCTTGTGTCGGTGTGAATGCGACATACATTAGACTCGCTCTACTATTTCTATTACGCCCTCTATGTTGGCTCGTTCCTGCCCTCTATTATTTCTCAACACTTTCCGACACTCTTCTGCCCTCAGATGTCCTCCCACAATATTTGTGAATCCACACACTCTAAACACCTTTTTAGATTTATTTACCACGGCCTCTCCCCCTCTTTTCTTCACCACATCCCGAGCCAACATGCCCTCACTATTCAATTTAGTCTGTTTCTGCCCCATCTTCCTGTCCTAAGTATAGCACAAGCTGGTTTTAGGAGGCAGACAAGAGGAGGGAGAGCGGGAGGTAACAAGAGAGAGAAAAAGAGAAACAAACAGACCAGTTATCTGAAATAGAATTTTTGTCTGAAATGCTCGACTGCTGCGAAGGAAGAATAACTTTGCACGTCTTCCCTAAACTCAGACAATAGTTACCGCCCCCAGGGGGTCCACTAGGTTGTAGTGTGTAACCACGCACTACTGATAAGGGATAGCAAAGAGTGCAGTGTATAGTGACAAGTGATTTAGATAGACACAAGATCACGGAAAGAGAATAACATCACATTTCATTATTAAACATGCATCTTAGCCGGCAATATCACAACAAAGCAGTATATGATACAGAAATTGTCTCCGAGTAACTTTCTAAAAACATCCTAAAATAAAGTTGCATTTACTTTTCTTTCGTATACTTCTTCATTATTAAAGCTTAATGAAACATTGAATGTCTCCTATATCTTCCTTTTAATAAGGATTAATATTGCCAAGAAGTAGTGGATACAGGGCACTGACTCCAGCAGAGGCATTATAGTAGGTGCTGTTTGCCTTTAAGATGGGTGTAAATTTATAGTTGTTCGTTACACAACCAATTCTCAGTCTGCGTCCATATATATACTGTACTCTTAGGGATACATCTACAGTCCTAAGCTACCGTTTCCTTTGAGATACCTACTTTTACACAAACATTACTTCACGTACTGTAATTACCCTTGAGCAAAATTTAACAACAACATGAAAACATGAACAGAAACATGGCAGTTATTACACTTACTGTACAAATTCATACGACCTTAAGCATTGGCATAGAAAGAATTCTCTTAACTAAGATACATCCTTAAAAGAGTTAAACAAGATGGGAGGGGGAGGAATTTATTTTCGCTGTCTGTGCTCTGACCTTGGCGTTATCAGCACCAGCAAAATCAGCTTCTCAGCTTAAACAAGTACAGGGGGAGAAATTCTAAGTTACATTTCTCATTAAAATATGCATCACACCCAGCAATAACAGACCATAGTAACATTTAAACAATTTCTGCAGAAAATTTCTGAATCTTAAGATATTTTAGTCCAGGGCCTCACACCGTCATGTGCTAAAATTGACGCCCTCAGGGCTATAGTGCTATCCGGACACTACCAAACATCATGACCCCCGAAAGATACTCGGCTATCCAACATGCATAGACCCTCCCTAGGAAAGGTCAAATGACACCGATCCCCAAAGTACGTGTATGCACGGCCCCCTCAGGGCTATAGTGCTATCCGGGCACTACCAATCCGTCCCTGACGTCTGCCGCACGTACACATGTATGTCCTGGACCACAATATCCTTGAAATCACAATCACTCAACCCACACTCTCAACAGTCATACACAGGTGAATGATATCACTGGTACAGGATTCGTAATGGACTTGAGGCAATTTATTACCTGTATTTTGACAACTTCCCCAAACAGCGGGTCTGGATGACGGTCTGAGTCCCAGGAACAGGTTTACGCGGTCTAGGTGCTAACTGTGTCCTTACCGTGTACCGGAGGTGATCAGGCTCCGCCCGTTCCTGCAGGCTCCGTACGGATCCCTGTCCGCTGTCGGCTCAGTTAAACCTCAAGCCCCACGGTGGGTTGTTTTGGAGAAAACCAAAATAGTTCTCTGAGATATCTGTCCCTGGCCAAATTACCAATATACAGATAGTGTGCACACCTTAGAGAAATAATACACCAACACAAAGAGTTCTGGTATAAAGCTTTCTCTCGCCTACTGTTTATTGAATCAGCGCCTATATATAACATTTAACAATCAGATTGATAAGGTTAATAATTAATAAGGTTACGTAATACTGAAAAGAGAAAATGTATGAGTAGGGCAAACATAAAATGCATTTTCTTGTAGATCCTGATCCATAACAAAAGCAGTGGCAGAGGCCTAGCTGCATGTGCTGCAGTCCAGAGAGGCAGACACGTCTGAAACACCAAACAAGAGATATTGTGTACTTTAATGAAGCTGTGAGCTATACCATTAAGGGCCATTGTGGGTGGGAGGGTGAAAGCAGAGTGGACGGACACATTCCAAATCACTGGAGAAGGAACTGACAAGCCACTCCAGTATCACCAGCATGCAAACCTTGTAGGAAAGCAGTGGCAGAGGCCTAGCTGCATGTGCTGCAGTCCATAGGGTCACAGACAGTCAGAACGACTGAAAGACTGAACAGGACATATTCACATGCTCCCCGTGTACTTGATATTTGCCATGTGTCAGTGTAATGTGCCCTATATTTGTGTTTCCAAATGTAGATGTGATGAGCAACATGTATATACCATTAGAGCCTTTGTGAGTGACAAAGGGTTAATATGGCATAATTTTGATGTTTTGTGTTTTTATGTAATTGCTTTATGTAAGCTGCAGCTTGGCTTTTCATGCCAAAATGTAACAACTAATTGGTTGTATAATGCATTTGCTTTGGTGGGGGGAGGGGGTTATTGTACAATCAATTGTAATGGCTTCCATGCTTTCCCTCTGTTATACTGTCACTTTTACACTTTACGTTGTCTGTACGTAGTGCGTATACCATTTTACCATACGAGGCACATCTGCGGGGTACGAATTGAAAACCAGCTCTTATTTAATAATGGCCATAGTGCTTAGAAATGACCTCTATCACATATAATAGTTGTGGTAATTGTGAGTTTGTCCGTAACGCTATGTTAAAACTTCTGACAAACTTGCAATTACTACAGCTAAAAAACTTGCGAGTTGCGAGAGGGGCCCGCTTGCGCAATGTGCATCATGTGCACCAGGAGCGGGAGAGAGAAAGGAGACACAGAGTAGTAAGAGGGAGCCAGAAAGGAGACTCGAGGAGGGAGATGGGGGGAGAAAGGAGACAAAGGGAAGGGAGAGGGGGGAGAAAGGAGACACAGGGGAGGGAAAGGGAGGGAAAAAGGAGACACAGGGGAGGGAAAAACGAGACACAGGGGAGGGAAAGGGAGGGAAAAAGGAGACACAGTGGAGGGAGAGGCGGGAAAGGAGACACAGGGGTGGGAGGGGGAAGAGACATAGGGGAGGGGGAAAGGAGACACAGGGGAGTGAGATGGGGAAGAAGACACAGGGGAGGGAGAGGGAGGGAAATGAGACACAGGGGAGAGAGAGGGAGAGAAATGAGACATGGGGAGGGAGAGGGAGGCAGAAAGGAGACACTGAGAGGAAGGCAGAAAGTAAACAATGTGAGGGAGAGGGGGGAGAAAGGAGAAACAAAGAAGGGAGAGTGGGGAGATAGGAGACACAGGAGGGAGAGGGAAGGAAAAGAGACACAGGGGAGGGGGAGGGGAAGAAAGGAGACATGGGAGGGAGGGGGAGAGACACAGGGGAGGGGGGAGAGACAAAGGGAGGGAGAGGGGGGATAGAGTGGGAGGAGAGACACAGGGTAGGGAGAGGCAGGAAAGAGACACAGGGGATGAAGGGGGAGAGAGACATAGGGGGGATGGGGAAAGGAGACACAGGGGGAGATGGGGGAAGGAGACACAGGGGAGGGATATGGGGTGAAGGAGACACAGTTGAGGTAGATGGGGGAAGGAGACACAGGGGAGGGAGAGAGGGAATGGAGACACAGGGAATGAAGAGGGGGGAAAAGGAGACACAGGGGAGGGAAAGGGGGAAAGGCGACATGGGGAGAAAAGAGACAGGGGAGGGAGAGGGGGAGAAACACAGGGGAGAGAGGGGGGGAGAAATACAGGGGGGAAGAGACACTGGGGAGGGAGAGTGGGGTAAATACAAGGAAGGCAGAGGGGGAAAGAGACAGTGGGGAGGTAGAGAGGGGAAAAGACACACATGGGAGGGAGAGAGAGGGAAAGAGACAAAGGGGAGGAAGAGGTGGGAAAGAGACACGAGGGAGGGAGAGAGACACAGGGGAGGAGGGGGGAAGAGACACAGGGGAAGGAGGGGGGAGAAATTTGTAATATTATCCCGTCAAGGGCGCTCATTGTGAGGCTCGCAGAGAGGAGAGAGAAGAGGGAGGAGAGGACACAGAACAAGGGAGGGAGAGAGAGAGAGAAGCTGTGCATAGCGAGGTCAGCACCTGGTCAATGAAAAGACAATACCCTGATGCCTGTAGAAATATCTGATAATTCAGCCCAACTTCTGCCTTCTGATGTGGAAACCTCTGGTTCTGCAATAACATACAGGCACCATCTAATAAATTAACCTTTGATGCGGGGAAATATAAGTACCCCCATGACAACTAATCCATTAGCCCCATATACCACTGAATACTTAAATAACATCCTATTACCGATGGGGGTCTATTAAGACCCCATGGATACATAAATAACCCCCTATTGCCCATGAGGGTCTATACAGACCCCCCTGGAAAAGTAATATAACACATTTAGTGCCATGAGTGTACACCAGGACCCCCGTGACACTCTAAGTAACAGAAACACTACACTAACTAAATATAACTAGCCCACAATAAACTAATAAATAATTTAAATAGCCAGCATCTCTCTACCTAGATTTTCCTACAAATAAAAATGTAAGCCCCCGCCCTGTTTCCTCAACATGTCATTCATTCACCAGACATCTGTGCTCGGGAGGGGGAAGAATATACTGTAATATAACAAGCCAAAGATGTGAGGAAGCCTCAGCTACTATATAATCTGTATATAAACTTCCTGGAGAAGATTCTAAATAAGTAACATATAAAGAATGATCATGTGAACAGATTTCTATGTTGTCAGTGGACAGCCATGATTAAGATCTCAGTCCCCATGAAATATTGTCTCAGAAATGTCCTCACTACTTTATGATTTCAGTTAGATTTTATTATTTTTATTTGGTCGAAACCAGGTACAGTCAAGGCTGGTTGGCCATAGTCTGATGTTCTGGTGGCAGCGATGGCTTCCATCTATGACCAATGTCCCAGTGATGTAATACTGAGCATTGTGACATCATGCCTGAATGGCTGCTTAAAGCATACCTTTGTTCAAGGTTCTTTTTTCCAGTGATCGTTCCATGGTTCGGTAAGTTACGTGCTTTTCTCCCCTTATATGTCATTAATGTCCCCTTATATGTCATTAATTAATTAAACCTCTGTTTTTACAACAACACATAGGCACCACCCTTCCTATGTGGGCGATGCGTCACAGGGAAGTAATAGTTTTTGTGGCGCTAATGCAGCAATACCTAAGAACACAATTAGATATACTTATTTACGGGTCAGAGGAAGATTTAGACAGGAGACATTTCTGGGAAAGTAATAAATAGCTTAATTTGTTCACCTAAAGAAATCTATACTTTCATTTACAAACCAGGAACCAGAGAATTTGATAAAACATTTAGAATTGGCTTTATTTGGCAAATTCTGGATATGCATAAAGTAGTTTGTAAAAGTCCTGCTTGGAGCCAATTTATAGCTACCGGGTTTACTGCCCCAGCAATTTGAACTGTAACAATATCTTTTTAGACTAAAGTAATCTCAGATCAAAATATTTTAATCTGGCTAAAAATATATTGTTATGTTTTAGAGCCACCTCAGAGGGAAACTGATGACTTAGGCCTTCATGTTAATCCCTTACATTGCAGATTACACCATGTTTAAGGGCAAAGTAAGTCCCGCTATCTACGTTAATCACCCATCCCAGAAACATTGCGAGAGAACTGCTACAATTGACTGCTGCAAGCCAATGCCGCTAAATAGAGCAACATTGTCCATTGATTTTTCCTTTGGCCCTATATTACAAGCTCCTTCCCAAAAATCCTATGTTAATCAGACTTTACTGAGCCAGTTGCACCTAACATTAACCCTATCCCCTGGCACCTAACATTTACCTTTATCCTGCAAGATCCTTATCTAAACACCTGCAGCATCTGATTAAGATCTCTGATAGCCCCTTGATCAAGGGGGATCTCTGTGCCCATGAAATATAGAAATGTCCTCTGCCCGTTGTACCTACTTACTAAATTTACCAATGGTGCCTGCTAGTTATGTATTGCAGGGTCATTTCTTTTTATAAAGAAATTGCAATCTCATGATACAGAATATTTTTCCTGAGGTTCTTTGCTACTTTTGTCCTACACACCACACTATGTTAAGATTTCAGTTAGATTTTATTATTTCTACTTGGGTGAAACCAGGTACAGTCAAGGCTGGTTGGCCGTAGTCTGATGTTCTGGTGGCAGCGATGACTTCCATCTATGACCAATGTCCCAGTGATGTAATACTGAGCATTGTGACATCATGCCTGAATGGCTGCTTAAAGCATAACCTTGTTCAAGGTTCTTTTTTCCAGTGATTGTTCCACTGAGCGATAAGTTACTTGTCTTTCTACCCATATATGTCATTAATGTCCCCTTATATGTCATTAATTAATTAAACAACAACATCATTCCCAGTCCTTGACATTATTGTGAAGTCAGTATTTTGTGTCCTTAACTTGTCACTAACACTGGATAGTGTCCCTACCGCCCCTCTGTACTCCTGTACCCATCTCTGCTTTGTCCCTCCGTTGTTAACTTTTTCTTTCATTTTCAGGACTAGATAGGTAATATTCACTTTTATACCATTTGTTCCCTGTTAAAAAATGTGAGCTTTGCCTCATCCATATAATTATATGCTATAAATATTCCACACTTGGAATTAATATTATTTTTTTTATTTATGCCATGTAACCTATTTTTCTGAACTATTTCAGAAAATGATCAAAATTACAGATTTTTTAAAGGAAGTGGTAAGTAGTCTGACATATGCATTGCTGTATATACATAATGCACACATCTGGAAAGTAGATCATGTCTGACCTATGTCCATATTGTAATCACTGTGTGTATAGTGCTGTGTGACATGCATTGCTGTATATACATAATGTACACATCTGGAAAGTAGATCATGTCTGACCTATGTCCATATTGTAATAACTTTGTGTATAGTGCTGTGTGACATGCATTGCTGTATATACATAATGTACACATCTGGATAGTAGATCATGTCTGACCTATGTCCATATTGTAATCACTTTGTGTATAGTGCTGTGTGACATGCATTGCTGTATATACATAATGTACACATCTGGATAGTAGATCATGTCTGACCTATGTCCATATTGTAATCACTTTGTGTATAGTGCTGTGTGACATGTATTGTTGTATATACATAATGTACACATCTGGATAGTAGATCATGTCTGACCTATGTCCATATTGTAATCACTGTGTGTAAAGTGATGTGTGACATGCATTGCTGTATATACATAATGTACACATCTGGTTAGTAGATCATGTCTGGCCTAAATCCATATTGTAATCACTTTGTGTATAGTGCTGTGTGACATGCATTGGTGTATATACATAATGTACACATCTGGTTAGTAGATCATGTCTGACCTATGTCCTTATTGTAATCACTGTGTGTATAGTGCTGTGTGACATGCATTGCTGTATATACATAATGTACACATCTGGTTAGTAGATCATGTCTGACCTATGTCCATATTGTAATCACTGTGTGCATAGTGCTGTGTGACATGCATTGCTGTATATACATAATGTACACATCTGGATAGTAGATCATGTCTGACCTATGTCCATATTGTAATCACTGTGTGTATAGTGATGTGTGACATGCATTGCTGTTTATACATAATGTACACATAGTTACATAGTTACATAGTAATTAAGGTTGAAAAAAGACTTTCAGTCCATCAAGTTCAACCTGTTAAGATCTCCTCTGATCTGCAATATGCGGATTAGTTATTAATTAAATTATTGATTAAATAATTATTAATAGTATAGTATTGGAGAATGAATAAAGAGTTAGTCCATCAAGTTCAACCTTTTTAGATCTCTATTGATCTTTTTAATTTGGACTATTTATTATTATTGTTAATTGTTAATTATTGTTAATTGCTGTTAATTGATCCAGAGGAAGGCAAACATAAAAAAAAAAAACCATTGAAACTTTGCCAATTGTATCATGAGGGGAAAAAAAGCAAAATTCCTTCCTGACCCCAGAAACTGGCGATCAAATTTCTTCCTGGATCAATATTCCTTGCTAGTTATCTAGGATAGCCTTGAATGCCTTCTTTATTCAGAAATATATCTAACCCCTTTTTGAAGTTGTCTATCGAATTCGCTGTCACCACCTCCTTTGGTAGAGAATTCCACAGTTTAACCACCCTAACTGTGAAGAACCATTTTCTTTGTTTAAGGTGAAATCTTTTTTCCTCTAACCTCAACGGATGTCCTCTTGTCAGTTGAAAATCTCTTGCTACAAAAAGTTCACTTGACAAAGCCTTATATTGACCCTGGATGTATTTAAATAACGTAATCATATCTCCTCTTAGACGCCTTTTTTCTAGCGAAAATAAGTTTAATTTTGTTAGTCTTTCTTCATAACTTAGCCTCTCCATTCCCCTTATTAGTTTTGTTGCCCTTCTCTGTACTTTTTCCAGCTCTAAAATGTCTTTTTTGTGAGGTGGTGCCCAAAATTGTACTCCATATTCCAAATGAGGGCGTACTAGAGATTTGTATAGTGGCAGAATTATATCTTCTTCCCTGGCTTCTATACCCTTCCTAATACATGCTAATATTTTATTTGCCTTTGCAGCCACTGCTTGGCTTTGAGCGCTGTTACCTAGGTGGTTGTCCACTAGTACTCCCAAATCCCTTTCAATATCTGATACCCCTAGATTTGCTCCATTAAGATTATAGATTGCTTGGCTATTGTTCCTTCCCAAATGCATAACCTTACATTTATTTGTATTAAATCTCATCTGCCATTTAGCCGCCCATTTCTCTAATTTATGCAAATCCTTTTGTAGGGAAAGTACATCATTATCTGATTTTATTACCTTGCACAACTTAGTGTCATCAGCAAAAATGGAGACACTACATTCGAGTCCTACTTCAATGTCATTAATAAATATGTTAAAAAGGAGAGGACCCAATACTGAGCCCTGAGGAACCCCACTTATCACATTAGACCAATCGGAGTATGTTCCATTTACAACAACCCTTTGCTTCCTGTCTTTTAGCCAGCTCTCGATCCATGAGCAGATATTTACTGCAATTCCTGTATCCCTTAGTTTGCTCACTAGTCTTCCATGTGGCACTGTATCAAATGCCTTTGAAAAATCTAAAAAGACTACATCCACTGAGTTGCCCTGATCCAAGTTCCTACTAACCTCCTCATAAAAACTAATTAGATTGGTCTGACACGACCTTTCCTTCATAAATCCATGTTGACTGCTACCTATGATCCTGTTCAAATAGACATATTCTTGTATTCTGTCCCTTATTAACCCTTCTAAAAGCTTCCCAACTACAGAAGTGAGGCTCACTGGTCTATAATTCCCCGGATTTGCTCTAGATCCCTTCTTAAATATAGGTATCACCTCTGCTTTTCTCCAGTCATCTGGTAGAGACCCTGTAGTGAGCGAGTCTTTAAAGATTAGATATAATGGTTTGGCTATTACAGAACCCAGCTCCCTCAGTACCCTTGGATGTATTCCATCAGGACCTGGGGCTTTATTAACATTTATTTTCTCCAACCTCTTTTGTATTTCTTCCTGCGTTAACCAATTATTTAGTGAAGGTAGTGTAGCCCCATTATGTTGCAGTGTCCCAACCACTGGTACCTCCCTTGTGTAAACCGACGAAAAGAACCTATTTAGCTCATCTGCCTTTTCCTGGTCACTAATTATCAGATGGCCTGTGTCACATTGTAATGGTCCTATCGATTCCTTCCTGGCCTTCTTCCCATTAATATATTTATAAAATATTTTAGGGTTAGTCTTACTTTCCATTGCAACTGACTTCTCATTTTCTATTTTAGCCAGTCTAATAGCCCTTTTGCAAGCCTTGTTGATTTCCTTATAGTCACATAAAGATGCCTCTGTTCCCTCCTTCTTGTATAATTTAAATGCATATTTCTTTTTCCTCATCATGATCTTTAAGTCATTGTTAAGCCACATGGGATGTGATTTACTCCTATTTATTTTATTTCCACATGGTACATGCTGATGAGTATGTTTATTTAGTAAGGATTTGAATGTTGTCCATTTATTTTCAGTATTCTTCCCTGTAAGTTCTTTGTCCCAGTCTATATGTTGTATTGCTGCCCGTAGCCCATTAAAGTTAGCCCTTTTAAAATTTAGAGTTTTTGTTGGCCCCTTACAACTTTGTTTTTTGTATTCAATCTCAAATGAGACTGTGTTGTGATCACTGTTCCCCAAGGGTTCCCCTATTTTTACATTTGATATTATATCAATATTACTTGTGATGACTAAATCCAAGATGGCCCCATTTCTAGTAGGTTCTTGTATTACCTGGGCTAGATAATGATCCCTGAGTGTACTCAAGAACCTGCTCCCCTTAGCTGAGCTGCTGGTCTCGTTTATCCAGTTTATATCAGGGTAATTAAAGTCTCCCATTATTAGAACTTGCCCATGCTTAGCTGCATTTCCAATCTGTAACAATAATTGTATTTCCTCACTTTCAGCTATATTTGGGGGTTTATAGCATACTCCCACCAATATGCATTTAGAATTAGCTCCTCCACTATTTAGCTCAACCCACAAGGATTCAATGATGCCGTTAGTGCCAGCATAAATATCTTCTCTAACTATAGGCTTAAATTCAGGCTTAACATAAAGACAGATCCCTCCTCCTCTTTTACCATTTCCCCTATCTTTCCTAAATAGGTTATAACCATCCAGATTAACAGTCCAGTCATGAGATTCATCCCACCATGTTTCCGTAATGCCTATTAAGCCCCATTTTTCTTGTACTGCTAATATTTCTAGCTCATCCATTTTCCCAGGCAAACTTCTTGCGTTTGCAATCATACACTTTATGTTGCTATGGCTCTGCTGGTGTGAAGTGCCTGCCACTGTATTTATCCTTATTTGTCCATATTGTAAGCACTTTGTGTATAGTCCTGTCTGACATGCATTGCTGTATATACATAATGTACACATCTGGTTAGTAGATCATGTCTGGCCTATGTCCATATTGTAATAACTTTGTGTATACTTCTGTGTGACATGCTTTGGTGTATAAACATAATGCACACATCTGGATAGTAGATCATGTCTGACCTATGTCCATATTTTAATCACTTTGTGTATAGTGCTTTGTGACATGCATTGCTGTATATACATAATGTACACACCTGGATAGTAGATCATGTCTGACCTATGTCCGTATTGTAATCACTGTGTGTATAGTGCTGTGGGACATGCATTGCTGTATATACATAATGTACACATCTGGATAGTAGATCATGTCTGACCTATGTCCTTATTGTAATCACTTTGTGTATAGTGCTGTGTGACATGCATTGCTGTATATACATAATGTACACATCTGGATAGTAGATCAGGTCTGACCTATGTCCTTATTGTAATCACTTTGTGTATAGTGATGTGTGACATGCATTGCTGTATATACATAATGTACACATCTGGATAGTAGATCATGTCTGACCTATGTCCATATTGTAATCACTGTGTGTAAAGTGCTGTGTGACATGCATTGCTGTATATACATAATGTACACATCTGGATAGTAGATCATGTCTGACCTATGTCCATATTGTAAGCACTTTGTGTATAGTCCTGTCTGACATGCATTGCTGTATATACATAATGTACACATCTGGATAGTAGATCATGTCTGACCTATGTCCATATTGTAATCACTTTGTGTATAGTGCTTTGTGACATGCATTGCTGTATATACATAATGTACACATCTGGATAGTAGATCATGTCTGACCTATGTCCATATTGTAATCACTGTGTGTATAGTGCTGTGGCACATGCATTGCTGTATATACATAATGTACACATCTGGATAGTAGATCATGTCTGACCTATGTCCTTATTGTAATCACTTTGTGTATAGTGCTGTGTGACATGCATTGCTGTATATACATAATGTACACATCTGGATAGTAGATCATGTCTGACCTATGTCCATATTGTAATCACTTTGTGTATAGTGCTGTGTGACATGTATTATTGTATATACATAATGTACACATCTGGATAGTAGATCATGTCTGACCTATGTCCATATTGTAATCACTGTGTGTAAAGTGATGTGTGACATGCATTGCTGTATATACATAATGTACACATCTGGTTAGTAGATCATGTCTGGCCTAAATCCATATTGTAATCACTTTGTGTATAGTGCTGTGTGACATGCATTGGTGTATATACATAATGTACACATCTGGTTAGTAGATCATGTCTGACCTATGTCCTTATTGTAATCACTGTGTGTATAGTGCTGTGTGACATGCATTGCTGTATATACATAATGTACACATCTGGATAGTAGATCATGTCTGACCTATGTCCATATTGTAATCACTGTGTGTATAGTGATGTGTGACATGCATTGCTGTTTATACATAATGCACACATCTGGTTAGTAGATCATGTCTGGCCTATGTCCATATTGTAATCACTTTGTGTATACTGCTGTGTGACATGCTTTGTTGTATAAACATAATGCACACATCTGGATAGTAGATCATGTCTGACCTATGTCCTTATTGTAATCACTTTGTGTATAGTGCTTTTTGACATGCATTGCTGTATATACATAATGTACACATCTGAATAGTAGATCATGTCTGGCCTAAATCCATATTGTAATCACTTTGTGTATAGTGCTGTGTGACATGCATTGGTGTATATACATAATGTACACATCTGGTTAGTAGATCATGTCTGACCTATGTCCTTATTGTAATCACTGTGTGTATAGTGCTGTGTGACATGCATTGCTGTATATACATAATGTACACATCTGGTTAGTAGATCATGTCTGACCTATGTCCATATTGTAATCACTGTGTGCATAGTGCTGTGTGACATGCATTGATGTATATACATAATGTACACATCTGGATAGTAGATCATGTCTGACCTATGTCCATATTGTAATCACTGTGTGTATAGTGCTGTGTGACATGCATTGCTGTATATACATAATGTACACATCTGGATAGTAGATCATGTCTGACCTATGTCCATATTGTAATCAGTTTGTGTATAGTGCTGTGTGACATGTATTGTTGTATATACATAATGTACACATCTGGATAGTAGATCATGTCTGACCTATGTCCATATTGTAATCACTGTGTGTAAAGTGATGTGTGACATGCATTGCTGTATATACATAATGTACACATCTGGTTAGTAGATCATGTCTGGCCTATATCCATATTGTAATCACTTTGTGTATAGTGCTGTGTGACATGCATTGCTGTATATACATAATGTACACATCTGGTTAGTAGATCATGTCTGACCTATGTCCATATTGTAATCACTGTGTGCATAGTGGTGTGTGACATGCATTGCTGTATATACATAATGTACACATCTGGATAGTAGATCATGTCTGACCTATGTCCATATTGTAATCACTTTGTGTATAGTGCTGTGTGACATGTATTGCTGTATATACATAATGTACACATCTGGATAGTAGATCATGTCTGACCTATGTCCATATTGTAATCACTTTGTGTATAGTGCTGTGTGACATGCATTGCTGTTTATACATAATGTACACATCTGGTTAGTAGATCATGTCTGGCCTATGTCCTTATTGTAATCACTTTGTGTATAGTGCTTTGTGACATGCATTGCTGTATATACATAATGTACACATCTGGATAGTAGTTAATGTCTGACCTATGTCCTTATTGTAATCACTGTGTGTATAGTGCTCTGTGACATGCATTACTGTATATACATAATGTACACATCTGGATAGTAGATCATGTCTGACCTATGTCCATATTGTAATCACTTTGTGTATAGTGCTGTGTGACATGCATTGCTGTATATACATAATGCACACATCTGGATAGTAGATCATGTCTGACCTATGTCCATATTGTAATCACTGTGTGTATAGTGCTGTGTGACATGCATTGCTGTATATACATAATGTACACATCTGGATAGTAGATCATGTCTGACCTATGTCCATATTGTAAGCACTTTGTGTATAGTCCTGTCTGACATGCATTGCTGTATATACATAATGTACACATCTGGATAGTAGATCATGTCTGACCTATGTCCATATTGTAATCACTTTGTGTATAGTGCTTTGTGACATGCATTGCTGTATATACATAATGTACACATCTGGATAGTAGATCATGTCTGACCTATGTCCATATTGTAATCACTGTGTGTATAGTGCTGTGGCACATGCATTGCTGTATATACATAATGTACACATCTGGATAGTAGATCATGTCTGACCTATGTCCTTATTGTAATCACTTTGTGTATAGTGCTGTGTGACATGCATTGCTGTATATACATAATGTACACATCTGGATAGTAGATCATGTCTGACCTATGTCCATATTGTAATCACTTTGTGTATAGTGCTGTGTGACATGTATTATTGTATATACATAATGTACACATCTGGATAGTAGATCATGTCTGACCTATGTCCATATTGTAATCACTGTGTGTAAAGTGATGTGTGACATGCATTGCTGTATATACATAATGTACACATCTGGTTAGTAGATCATGTCTGGCCTAAATCCATATTGTAATCACTTTGTGTATAGTGCTGTGTGACATGCATTGGTGTATATACATAATGTACACATCTGGTTAGTAGATCATGTCTGACCTATGTCCTTATTGTAATCACTGTGTGTATAGTGCTGTGTGACATGCATTGCTGTATATACATAATGTACACATCTGGATAGTAGATCATGTCTGACCTATGTCCATATTGTAATCACTGTGTGTATAGTGATGTGTGACATGCATTGCTGTTTATACATAATGTACACATCTGGTTAGTAGATCATGTCTGGCCTATGTCCATATTGTAATCACTTTGTGTATACTGCTGTGTGACATGCTTTGTTGTATAAACATAATGCACACATCTGGATAGTAGATCATGTCTGACCTATGTCCTTATTGTAATCACTTTGTGTATAGTGCTTTTTGACATGCATTGCTGTATATACATAATGTACACATCTGGATAGTAGATCATGTCTGGCCTAAATCCATATTGTAATCACTTTGTGTATAGTGCTGTGTGACATGCATTGGTGTATATACATAATGTACACATCTGGTTAGTAGATCATGTCTGACCTATGTCCTTATTGTAATCACTGTGTGTATAGTGCTGTGTGACATGCATTGCTGTATATACATAATGTACACATCTGGTTAGTAGATCATGTCTGACCTATGTCCATATTGTAATCACTGTGTGCATAGTGCTGTGTGACATGCATTGATGTATATACATAATGTACACATCTGGATAGTAGATCATGTCTGACCTATGTCCATATTGTAATCACTGTGTGTATAGTGATGTGTGACATGCATTGCTGTTTATACATAATGTACACATCTGGTTAGTAGATCATGTCTGGCCTATGTCCATATTGTAATCACTTTGTGTATACTGCTGTGTGACATGCTTTGGTGTATAAACATAATGCACACATCTGGATAGTAGATCATGTCTGACCTATGTCCTTATTGTAATCACTTTGTGTATAGTGCTTTTTGACATGCATTGCTGTATATACATAATGTACACATCTGGATAGTAGATCAAGTCTGACCTATGTCCATATTGTAATCACTGTGTGCATAGTGCTGTGTGACATGCATTGCTGTATATACATAATGTACACATCTGGATAGTAGATCATGTCTGACCTATGTCCATATTGTAATCACTTTGTGTATAGTGATGTGTGACATGCATTGCTGTTTATACATAATGTACACATCTGGTTAGTAGATCATGTCTGGCCTATGTCCATATTGTAATCACTTTGTGTATGCTGCTGTGTGACATGCTTTGGTGTATAAACATAATGCACACATCTGGATAGTAGATCATGTCTGACCTATGTCCATATTGTAATCACTTTGTGTATAGTGCTTTGTGACATGCATTGCTGTATATACATAATGTACACATCTGGATAGTAGATCATGTCTGACCTATGTCCATATTGTAATCACTGTGTGTATAGTGCTGTGTGACATGTATTGCTGTATATACATAATGTACACATCTGGTTAGTAGATCAGGTCTGACCTATGTCCTTATTGTAATCACTTTGTGTATAGTGATGTGTGACATGCATTGCTGTATATACATAATGTACACATCTGGATAGTAGATCATGTCTGACCTATGTCCATATTGTAATCAGTTTGTGTATAGTGCTGTGTGACATGTATTGTTGTATATACATAATGTACACATCTGGATAGTAGATCATGTCTGACCTATGTCCATATTGTAATCACTGTGTGTAAAGTGATGTGTGACATGCATTGCTGTATATACATAATGTACACATCTGGTTAGTAGATCATGTCTGGCCTATATCCATATTGTAATCACTTTGTGTATAGTGCTGTGTGACATGCATTGCTGTATATACATAATGTACACATCTGGTTAGTAGATCATGTCTGACCTATGTCCATATTGTAATCACTGTGTGCATAGTGGTGTGTGACATGCATTGCTGTATATACATAATGTACACATCTGGATAGTAGATCATGTCTGACCTATGTCCATATTGTAATCACTTTGTGTATAGTGCTTTGTGACATGCATTGCTGTATATACATAATGTACACATCTGGATAGTAGATCATGTCTGACCTATGTCCATATTGTAATCACTGTGTGTATAGTGCTGTGGGACATGCATTGCTGTATATACATAATGTACACATCTGGATAGTAGATCATGTCTGACCTATGTCCATATTGTAATCACTTTGTGTATAGTGATGTGTGACATGCATTGCTGTTTATACATAATGTACACATCTGGTTAGTAGATCATGTCTGGCCTATGTCCATATTGTAATCACTTTGTGTATACTGCTGTGTGACATGCTTTGGTGTATAAACATAATGCACACATCTGGATAGTAGATCATGTCTGACCTATGTCCATATTGTAATCACTTTGTGTATAGTGCTTTGTGACATGCATTGCTGTATATACATAATGTACACATCTGGATAGTAGATCATGTCTGACCTATGTCCATATTGTAATCACTGTGTGTATAGTGCTGTGTGACATGTATTGCTGTATATACATAATGTACACATCTGGTTAGTAGATCAGGTCTGACCTATGTCCTTATTGTAATCACTTTGTGTATAGTGATGTGTGACATGCATTGCTGTATATACATAATGTACACATCTGGATAGTAGATCATGTCTGACCTATGTCCATATTGTAATCAGTTTGTGTATAGTGCTGTGTGACATGTATTGTTGTATATACATAATGTACACATATGGATAGTAGATCATGTCTGACCTATGTCCATATTGTAATCACTGTGTGTAAAGTGATGTGTGACATGCATTGCTGTATATACATAATGTACACATCTGGTTAGTAGATCATGTCTGGCCTATATCCATATTGTAATCACTTTGTGTATAGTGCTGTGTGACATGCATTGCTGTATATACATAATGTACACATCTGGTTAGTAGATCATGTCTGACCTATGTCCATATTGTAATCACTGTGTGCATAGTGGTGTGTGACATGCATTGCTGTATATACATAATGTACACATCTGGATAGTAGATCATGTCTGACCTATGTCCATATTGTAATCACTTTGTGTATAGTGCTGTGTGACATGTATTGCTGTATATACATAATGTACACATCTGGATAGTAGATCATGTCTGACCTATGTCCATATTGTAATCACTTTGTGTATAGTGCTGTGTGACATGCATTGCTGTTTATACATAATGTACACATCTGGTTAGTAGATCATGTCTGGCCTATGTCCTTATTGTAATCACTTTGTGTATAGTGCTTTGTGACATGCATTGCTGTATATACATAATGTACACATCTGGATTGTAGATTATGTCTGACCTATGTCCTTATTGTAATCACTGTGTGTATAGTGCTCTGTGACATGCATTACTGTATATACATAATGTACACATCTGGATAGTAGATCATGTCTGACCTATGTCCATATTGTAATCACTTTGTGTATAGTGCTGTGTGACATGCATTGCTGTTTATACATAATGTACACATCTGGATAGTAGATCAGGTCTGACCTATGTCCTTATTGTAATCACTTTGTGTATAGTGATGTGTGACATGCATTGCTGTATATACATAATGTACACATCTGGATAGTAGATCATGTCTGACCTATGTCCATATTGTAATCACTGTGTGTAAAGTGCTGTGTGACATGCATTGCTGTATATACATAATGTACACATCTGGATAGTAGATCATGTCTGACCTATGTCCATATTGTAAGCACTTTGTGTATAGTCCTGTCTGACATGCATTGCTGTATATACATAATGTACACATCTGGATAGTAGATCATGTCTGACCTATGTCCATATTGTAATCACTTTGTGTATAGTGCTTTGTGACATGCATTGCTGTATATACATAATGTACACATCTGGATAGTAGATCATGTCTGACCTATGTCCATATTGTAATCACTGTGTGTATAGTGCTGTGGCACATGCATTGCTGTATATACATAATGTACACATCTGGATAGTAGATCATGTCTGACCTATGTCCTTATTGTAATCACTTTGTGTATAGTGCTGTGTGACATGCATTGCTGTATATACATAATGTACACATCTGGATAGTAGATCATGTCTGACCTATGTCCATATTGTAATCACTTTGTGTATAGTGCTGTGTGACATGTATTATTGTATATACATAATGTACACATCTGGATAGTAGATCATGTCTGACCTATGTCCATATTGTAATCACTGTGTGTAAAGTGATGTGTGACATGCATTGCTGTATATACATAATGTACACATCTGGTTAGTAGATCATGTCTGGCCTAAATCCATATTGTAATCACTTTGTGTATAGTGCTGTGTGACATGCATTGCTGTATATACATAATGTACACATCTGGATAGTAGATCATGTCTGACCTATGTCCTTATTGTAATCACTGTGTGTATAGTGCTGTGTGACATGCATTGCTGTATATACATAATGTACACATCTGGATAGTAGATCATGTCTGACCTATGTCCATATTGTAATCACTGTGTGTATAGTGATGTGTGACATGCATTGCTGTTTATACATAATGTACACATCTGGTTAGTAGATCATGTCTGGCCTATGTCCATATTGTAATCACTTTGTGTATACTGCTGTGTGACATGCTTTGTTGTATAAACATAATGCACACATCTGGATAGTAGATCATGTCTGACCTATGTCCTTATTGTAATCACTTTGTGTATAGTGCTTTTTGACATGCATTGCTGTATATACATAATGTACACATCTGAATAGTAGATCATGTCTGGCCTAAATCCATATTGTAATCACTTTGTGTATAGTGCTGTGTGACATGCATTGGTGTATATACATAATGTACACATCTGGTTAGTAGATCATGTCTGACCTATGTCCTTATTGTAATCACTGTGTGTATAGTGCTGTGTGACATGCATTGCTGTATATACATAATGTACACATCTGGTTAGTAGATCATGTCTGACCTATGTCCATATTGTAATCACTGTGTGCATAGTGCTGTGTGACATGCATTGATGTATATACATAATGTACACATCTGGATAGTAGATCATGTCTGACCTATGTCCATATTGTAATCACTGTGTGTATAGTGATGTGTGACATGCATTGCTGTATATACATAATGTACACATCTGGATAGTAGATCATGTCTGACCTATGTCCATATTGTAATCAGTTTGTGTATAGTGCTGTGTGACATGTATTGTTGTATATACATAATGTACACATCTGGATAGTAGATCATGTCTGACCTATGTCCATATTGTAATCACTGTGTGTAAAGTGATGTGTGACATGCATTGCTGTATATACATAATGTACACATCTGGTTAGTAGATCATGTCTGGCCTATATCCATATTGTAATCACTTTGTGTATAGTGCTGTGTGACATGCATTGCTGTATATACATAATGTACACATCTGGTTAGTAGATCATGTCTGACCTATGTCCATATTGTAATCACTGTGTGTATAGTGCTGTGTGACATGCATTGCTGTATATACATAATGTACACATCTGGATAGTAGATCATGTCTGACCTATGTCCATATTGTAATCACTTTGTGTATAGTGCTGTGTGACATGTATTGCTGTATATACATAATGTACACATCTGGATAGTAGATCATGTCTGACCTATGTCCATATTGTAATCACTTTGTGTATAGTGCTGTGTGACATGCATTGCTGTTTATACATAATGTACACATCTGGTTAGTAGATCATGTCTGGCCTATGTCCTTATTGTAATCACTTTGTGTATAGTGCTTTGTGACATGCATTGCTGTATATACATAATGTACACATCTGGATAGTAGATCATGTCTGACCTATGTCCTTATTGTAATCACTGTGTGTATAGTGCTCTGTGACATGCATTACTGTATATACATAATGTACACATCTGGATAGTAGATCATGTCTGACCTATGTCCATATTGTAATCACTTTGTGTATAGTGCTGTGTGACATGCATTGCTGTATATACATAATGCACACATCTGGATAGTAGATCATGTCTGACCTATGTCCATATTGTAATCACTGTGTGTATAGTGCTGTGTGACATGCATTGCTGTATATACATAATGTACACATCTGGATAGTAGATCATGTCTGACCTATGTCCATATTGTAAGCACTTTGTGTATAGTCCTGTCTGACATGCATTGCTGTATATACATAATGTACACATCTGGATAGTAGATCATGTCTGACCTATGTCCATATTGTAATCACTTTGTGTATAGTGCTTTGTGACATGCATTGCTGTATATACATAATGTACACATCTGGATAGTAGATCATGTCTGACCTATGTCCATATTGTAATCACTGTGTGTATAGTGCTGTGGCACATGCATTGCTGTATATACATAATGTACACATCTGGATAGTAGATCATGTCTGACCTATGTCCTTATTGTAATCACTTTGTGTATAGTGCTGTGTGACATGCATTGCTGTATATACATAATGTACACATCTGGATAGTAGATCATGTCTGACCTATGTCCATATTGTAATCACTTTGTGTATAGTGCTGTGTGACATGTATTGCTATATATACATAATGTACACATCTGGATAGTAGATCATGTCTGACCTATGTCCATATTGTAATCACTGTGTGTAAAGTGATGTGTGACATGCATTGCTGTAT
>CM050170.1:86915161-86927661 GCA_027410445.1 Discoglossus pictus
CTCTTCTACAATGTAAAGTATAAGTGTATAGCCTGTATAACAGTGTAAATTTGCAGTCCCCTCAAAAAAACTCAACACACAACCATTAATGTCTAAACCATTTGCAACAAAAGTGAATACACCCCTAAGGGAAATGTCCGAATTGGGCTTAAAGTGTAAATATTTTGTGTGGCCACCATTACTTTCTAGCACTGCCTTAACAGTTGCCACTGGAGTCCTCTTCCACTTCTCTATGCTGATATCATGGAGCTGGTGGATGTTAAAGACCTTGCACTCTCCCACCTTCTGTTTGAGGATGCCCCACAGATGCTCAATAGGGTTTTGGTCTGGACATATAGACATATGAGTGCTGCCAGCATTGCTGCAGAGTTGAAGCGCTGGGTGGGGGGGTCAGCGTGTCAGTGCTCACACCATATGCCGCATACTGCATCAAATTGGTCGTCCCTGAAGGAAGCCTCTTCTAAAGATTATGCACAAGAAAGCCAGCAAACAGTTTGCTGAAGACAAGCAGACTAAGGACATGGATTACTGGAACAATGTCCTGTGGTCCAATGAGTCCAAGATAAAATGATTTGGTTCAGATGGTGTCAAGTGTGTATGGGTGCAACCAGGTGACATACTGAAGCAGAGCACAATCCCCTCCCTTCAGAGACTGGGCCACAGGGCAGTATTCCAACATGAGAACCATCCAAAACACACCTCCAAGACGACCACTGCCTTGCTAAAGAAACTGAAAATAAAGATGATGGACTGGCCAAGAATGTCTCCAGACCTAAACCCTATTGAGCATGTGTGTGGCATCCTGAAATGGAAGGTGGGGGAGTGCAAGGTCTCTAACATCCACCAGCTCCGTGGTGTCATCATGGAGGAGTGGAAGAGGATTCCAGTGGCAACCTGAGAAGCTCTGGTGAACTCCATGCCCATGAGGGTTAAGGCAGTGCTGGAAAATAATGGTGGCCACACAAAATATTGACACTTTGTGCCCAATTTGGACATTTCCGCTTAGGGGTGTACTCACTTTTGTTGCCAACGGTTTAGACATTAATGGCTATGTGTTGAGTTATTTTGAAGGGACAACAAATTTACACTGTTATACAGGCTGTACACTTACTACTTTACATTGTAGCGGAGTGTCATTTCTTCAGTGTTGTCACATAAAAAGATATAATAAAAAAAATAAAAAATAAAAAATATATATATATATATATATACACATTTCTCTCTCTCTTTTTTTTTTTTTTCTTCTTCCTTTTGGTTATACGAAGACTTTCTCTCCTCTTTGGCAGGTTCCATACTTTTACGTGGCAAGATCTTTCTTCATTTTTCTTGTTATCTACACTTAACTAAAGCAGGTAAGCTGCTATGTGCTGTACATCAAAACTTTAGCATTGAAATTATAGGGCATAATACCCATGTAGGAAAAAGGAGCATCTGATCCCCAAAAAAAAAAAAAAAATATATAAATAATATATATATATATATATAATATATATATATATATATATAATGCATGTGTAATCTATTTGCAGCTCTGATCAAGCATTACTTGGCTGCATAGTTTAATCTGCTTCTTTGTACAGTGTTGATGTGTGTTAGTGTACTCTTGTTTTTCCCCAGACCCTGTGAACAACCATGTACACTCCTTATAATTTACATAGGAATACCTCACTGAGTGACTCAATAGCAAAGAAGGACATTACTGCTTGATCAGAGCTACAAACAATTTTACAGGGAATAAAACGGTTCAAAATAAATACCGTCTTCTTACGTCTTTAAGACGCCCCCATGTATAAGAGGACCCCTATTATTGGAGCCCAAAAGTTTTCACTCATTTCCATTCCAGCTCAATATAACTGTGATCACATCACTTATTACTCAGTCGCGATGTGCAATTGCATTTTTCCGCTTCAACACAGGGATCACAAAGATATTGAGCTGGAATGAAAATCATGACAGAAAGTGCCCTTAAATATATGTATAACACAATAAAAACCTATAAAATACACATTTATATGCACACAAGAACCACACAATATCGCACTCACACAAGCTGTACAACTCATTTGTGGATGTGTACAAGTTTAACACAGGGATCACATTACTGTAGTTCTGCATTTGGCCACTAGATGAGCGCTGTTTTAAGGCAGGAGAAAAGACGCACGTAGCGGAAATGCAGTGGTTTCCAATTAGATTGCATTACACTGCAAGTGATGCATAATAAATGTGTATTTTATAGGGTTTTTATTGTGTTACAACATATATTTAAGGGGGCACTTTCGGTCATGATTTTCATTGATTTCCATTTCCAGCTCATATCTTTGTGATCCCTTTTGTAAACTGGCAAAAATGCAAATGCTCATCGAGACTGAGTAATAAGTGATGTGATCACAGGGGATATTGAAGCTGGAATGGAAATCTGTGATTAATGGGAATGATATTTCATTATCAAAATATGAGTCCTTGGCTTTCTATTTCTTGTAGGTTTTTTGTCTTATACAGCTGTAAAATTCACGTGATGATGAACAAGGACAAGAAACAGGTGCCGAGAGGTTTCCTGAACTACGCCCTTGGAGATTATCTACCTACTGACCGGAGAGGTGAGAGCGTTGGACAGTGTCATAATCACGCTTATCTACTATTAAAGAACTACTGTAGTTGGGAAAAACTTCACATGACTGCGAAGTATGTAAAAACTTAGCTATATTAGCAGCAAAATCCACTGATTATCAAGTAAAGGAAGGTTCTCACAACAAGCTCTTTGTTGGGCTTGAGATGGCCAAAGAGACCAAGCTACCAGCAGGTTGTCTCTGTTCTGTTTCCCCGCACACAGGTTGGCTTAGCCATATCCACAGGCCAAGTTACTGGGTTGCAGGAAAAGTTGTTAAAATTATTTCTGATTAAAACAATAATAAACCCCTTCCCTCTAAATGACACACACCATGCATATGCATTTGAATTACCCCCACATGGGCTAGGACTGGCTCCAAGGATCCGGTGCCAGCCTGTCTATTTACCCAGCTAGGTGCCAAGGAGTCTATGGCGTCAGCAATCTGCTACCTCTAGTCAGGATTTCGGCACAGCAGGCGTTAATAAGATACCCTGAGCCCTGGAGCCCAAAATGTCTGGGTGGTGGATTGGGGTCCAACCGGTGTAGAACAATATTTCTATTAGCTTAATGCAATAGTTGCATCCTAAAATAAATTCAACACACAAAATAATAGCCCTAAACATGGAAAAGTCACCCAGAGCCCTCTAGGCACAAATTAAAAATGGGTCTTGGGGGTCCATGGAATACAACCAGAGCTTGTCGAAAACATCACACAACAAATTACCAAGTGGTAAAGTCTTTCACAAGGTCCTTATGGCTCTTATAATAATCAATTAATTCATCTGGCTATGTGGCTAATGTCCACCAGTGGCCAAATGCCAAAGTCTAAGTGTCCTGGGGTTCATTACAAATGCATTTGTTCTAAGAGTTATCTCATAATTGTCCCTATAGAGTTTTTTTATTTCTTTTTATCATGTAGTCCAGGGTTTGTTCGCTGTGCTATATTCCCTGACTCGTCCTGTAGGAATACACCATAGTGAAGAAGAATTCCCCCCACAGATAGCATTCACCAGCTGACTGGAGAGGTGAGCACTGCTTGACTATGGGACATTATACCAGATTCCGGACACAGTGACTACCTGTACTGACCATGATGTTATCTGGACCTTTGTGCATTTTCCGTATCTTTTGTGTGGGTTTCTCTGCATGTTCTCAGTAACAACTTCCGTCCTGTCTCTCTATCATAAAAGTACTCTGATATTAATAGTCTCTGTGTCAGATCTGAATGGGATTGTGTGTGTTTTCAGGGTCCCCTATAAAGTTGTGAGGACGTTGCCGTTTATTTCTCTATTGATGACGTGGCGTAGGGGGAATTACAAAGATGTCCTGAGGGGAGAGATCACAGACTCTCGGACGTTGGCAACGCCTGTACAAAAGAGCACAGGTAACACATTTTTTTTTGGTTGTCTAAGTTTTACACAGTTTGGATATAGTAGTAGAAATCAGATATATGTATGGAGTAGAAATAAAGTATATAGCCTTATATTTATAATTCAGCATACAGATGGTTTGAATGTATTGATGGTTTCATTAACGTGTAAGTAACTGAGATAATCATCAGCATATAAAGTCAGTCCTTGTGATATTAAATGAGCACACACACTTCATCTGGATAATTAATGTTACCATATCTTATCAGCCCTTCAACTATGTTTTCTGGACATCCGTGGCATTAGCTAAGAGCATCTCATAATGTTTAGCTTTCTGTATAGAGATATAGGCCTCCATTCCATGGCACCCATAAGCCAAGAACCAAAGTTTCCAATTACATGGCTCCCATAAAAGGAAGGCTGACTCGCAACTACAAGAGTTTTGAGAAGCTAAATATCGAAGCTATTCAATGGCTCCTGAAAAATAGAAACCCAAGTTTCCAGACTTGTCCTTAGGAACCAACAACAGGCTAGGATGGATTTGTGGATAATGTTTGAGTGTAGGTGTACTAATAAATTGTTAATTTATCCTGAATGTTACAGCTATGCTTAGGAAACAATATTGTCAAAACCTGGCCCCTTGATTGTCCCTGAGGTGTGGGAACCACAAGCATAGAGTCTTCAGATGCTCGGTTTTTCCATTAGATATGAGTCTCAGTTCAAGATACTCAGAAGGGGGGATTCTCGTTCTATTGGTAACATTATTTAACATGTTGCCAATAACAGGGCTCCAAATGAAAATCTAAGCACTATCTCAATTGGTGATAAAGAAGGGGCATGCGAGGCAGAAGGATATTCAGCCAATGGACATTAATTTAATCACAATGTCAGGTGAGTGATAATAATGTATTTAAATCCTATGGATAGAGCTAGTAAATCTTACTCTTTACTTGTTGATAGTTCAAGTAATGTTTTTAAAATGTTATATACGAGTTTCCATCTCCCTATAATTATATCTCCCTTATAAAACCTGCACAGAAGCTGTCTGCTTTCCATTGTACCCTTGGACCATTGAATGGTATCCCGTGCAATAGATGTTTACTATAAATATTGATAACCTTAACAAGTTAAAACAAAATATAAAAGTCCCAGCATTTTATGGAGCTCTATACAGTTAGTGTTAGTTACATTTGGAGTTAGAGTCAGCAACCAATATGGCAACCTGGGATGACCCAACTTGGAGAGCTCACAATCTTGAGGGTAATCTAATATAGAATATCGCCTCAACTGATCTCTGTGCCATCAGATCACTTTGTTTTGTTGGACATAATTGATGTTGCTTTATACCACTATTTGTTATCTCCTATACAAGACTGACTCTACTGCAAACATATTAGAGAAATCAATGACCAAGCTCTAAGCTTTTTTTCGAGGTACAGCATTGGCATGGAGTGAAGAACACTGTGTTTCTGGGGATAAAAAAAGCACTGTTTGACAGGCTTGCATAAAAGACACCTTATTCTGGGTGTTTCTAAACCCAAAATGAACACTCTACTGTATGTATGTGCACCCCTTATTAATTTAGGTAACACAGAAAGAGTATACCATCCCAAAGCTCCTAGTAGAGTCTTGTACCTCTCCTCTGCTTCTCCTGTTTCTCCCTTTTTGTCCATCTTCCTCACCACCCATCCAACCCTCTTTCAAAACATTTTAAAACCCACTTTTGTAATTGAATCTAATACAACTTAAAAATTTAAATGATTTCTACCCTTTTATAATTACCAAATGTTCCTTTTTTGAAGGTTAGTATTCTCACAGCACATTGTTTCAGAGGAGCGAGTCACATCTGGTTAGTAACATTATTTAATTCTGTGCTAGAAATAACAGGTCTCCAAAATGAAAATCCAGACACCATATCAATAGATAACAAAGGTCGTAATGAGCAAGAGAGAGGATATGCAGCAGGTGGAAGTGAATTCAGTCACTTGTACAGGTGAGTAATAAATGTAATAATCTAGGGAGTACAACTAGCAACTCTTACTGCTGACTTAAAGGGACATGGAACTCACCAATTGTCTTTTTTTTTTTTTTTTTTACTATTAAACTTATTCACTGTGTCATTGCATATTTGTTAATTGCTTTCATATGCCTTGAAGCCTACCCACAAGGAAGTTGCATGGAGAATGAGGATGCCGGCTTGCCTACATAGGCTATGAGCTGCTTCATATAGTAAGTTATTCCCTAGGAGAGATCAGCGGTAGCTTTCAGTAGTCCGAGCCTCTTCTGTATGTCTGGTTGTGACGCCGAACACTTTGTGTGATTTATCCTGTGTTAGCTTTGAAAAACAAGTGATCCCAGATCTCATAATTGTCCTATAGAGTTTTTTATTTCTTTTTATCATGTAGTCCAGGGTTTGTTCGCTGTGCTATTTGGGTAAATGACTAATACTAAGTGACTAATTACTACACATTAAATAAGCAACAAATATATAACGAGCCTTGCACGAGGGTATTGATTGAAGGATGTAATATCCCTATATGTACAGCAGTTTGGTGTTGAGATGTTATTAAATATTTCTTTAAGGCTATTAAATTAGCACCTGTTTTACAAAGAAACTCACTTTCCACATGTATTTGTAACCCTCTGTCTATGGTGCAGAGCACAACTGCACAAAACACCACAGTATTCATCTTCTTTCATTGTACATTTTGACCAGTGGTCTATAGATATATGTGCATGTTATAAAATGTGACCAGAGACTAGGTAGGTTATGGTGAGTAGAAAGGTGGTTTGAAAAACCATCCACTGTATATCCAGGAAGGAAAGAAAAAAATCTCAAAATTTCTCAGTTAGTGTCTAGTCAGATCACTCTACTCAGAACCAGACCTCACACGGATGAGCCCCCTATGAGGGCAAAACTGCAGTCCATGAGTGGGTTCTGGCTCTGCACCCTAATCCATGGCTATGCTCCCGAAGCCTGCCTGCGATCATGGATGCCCAAGTTATGTTGGTTACAGACTAAACACAGGGTAGTTTTGAGCCTCATATGCAGGTCACTACCCAGAAAACGTAGCCGCAGTGGGAATTGTTCAATGACAACTTCGGTGGAAAAAATAGGTCTGTTTGAGAAGTTTGTGCTCAGAATGTTTTTTTTCTTTTCCTTATAAAATGTACTGGTCCAAAAAGCTGGTGGGATTAATGTGGTATATTAAAGTAGCAGCCCCCTCTGACTGTAAGCCACTCGTTTTATTTGGACAGTTGTTTCCTTTACCTCCTTGGAAGAAAACATAGAAGTCTATTGAAAACTGGTATAGAGTAGACCCTACTATTATACTTCAAGACATTCTGTTTTGCAAAAAATGTAGAGAAATATTTTAAAGGACCACTTTAGGTCAAGAAAAAAAGACACTTATTTGTAAAGTATGTACCACATTAACATCTGTGTAAGCCATGGGCAACAAAAATGTTTTTTTTGTTAAAAACTGAACTTTTAATGACTCGGAGTATACAAATCAAATGTTGTCCTTTTACATCACTTCCTTAGAACTCAAACATGATCATGTGTTTCGTTATCTATCAGTGGGGAGTAGGGTACAAAAAAGGGCCAAAGAATTGTTAGATAATTGGATCAGATTGAAATTGACACCACAACCCCCACATTTGCTTTCCAGAAATGTAGATGTTTCATCATGGATTGCTCCAGGATCCAACACATTTTTTTTTCTAATTAAAAACTAGCTTAATGACTTTAAGACACAAAGTTTTCAAAACATTTTTTTTCTTTATATAGTGGCCCTTTAAAGCTCCAGTAGCTACCATGATTACATGCCTTCTCCTACTGCCGCAGATGTCACAGATAAACTGTCCGGCACTTAAACGCATTCATAAGAAAGCCATACACAGATCTAGTCAGACACATAATGTGTGAGAGAGCAGAGAGGGAGATTATGTGAGGCAGGGGAGAATTTGTAGAAGAAGCAGAAAGTATGTTTTTGGGATTTTATGTTCAGAGTTAACCTATGTATCATATTATGTGTTTCAGGGTATGTAAGTGAAAGTCTGTGTGCGAGGGGTATGTGTGAGATTATGGTGTACAATCAATTAGTAGTTAATAATACATTGTTTACAATGTTCTTCATTAACTAGTTGGGGATGTACTTAGCACTTTGATAGTTTTTTGGAAGTAAGAAAAACAAAATGATCCTGAAGCATTTGTACTGAGATTTAGACTTCCCTCTTCCAGTATATTATAGAGAACTTATTTGAAATGAAGAGACTGGTGTTTTGCCTCTCACGTCTATTATTTGCCCCTTCTTCTTGTAATATAACTCCATTTATCAATATATATTCTTCCATTTACACAGTCGCTTTACTTACATGATATGATGTAGGGAAAGAAATCTCTCAGTTGTTCATATTACAACCGTTCCTTGTTTGAGTTTGGTCCTGAACGCCTGTACTGCCATTATTGTAGGGTAATTGGAATGAAGAGAGCATACAATCCTTGGCATTGTTTTTTTTAGAGAACTGCCCTTTAAAACTCTACTGTAAGTCCCTTATTTTAAAATGTGTTATTTTGAAGATCTAGAATTGATAATGGCCAGAGAGCATTTAGATAGTAAAAAATATTTTTGATATCTTACACATTATATGATGTAGTGGATATTTTTATATGTGTGCATATTTATGTGACCTTGTTGACTTGCCTCATCAATTGTAGGCGAGCCTTAGATTCTGGTTATATTGAAACTGGGCAGGGCTTCTATATCCATGTGCATAGTGAAATTGGGACTCATGTGCTTTCATACAGTTCCACATTTTTCCTTATTGCATCTGCTGGTGCCATCTCTGAGCTCTTAACAATCTAGAAAATTATAGTTTTGTTCTGCACCAAGCTTAAGATGACAAAGTGTTGACATCCAGGCCTCCAAAAATAAGTTACCAACAGCAATCGGACAATAGATGGGGGAGAAAAACATCAAGTGTAGTACCTTCTGGAGAATACCTGCTCCCTTATGTTGGAGATGGAAGGTTAGATGGGGCTCATAGTCTACCTCCGAACTAGTTGGGGTGTATTGAGACTGCAATCATGAAACCATGTTTTTATGATTCCATCTGTGGTATGTAAAAATGTTGAGGTGACTTCTAGTACCAAGTAATTTGTACTAGGTGCAAAGGAGGTACATTAGATGCCAGTTATTTGTTCATTTATGAAGACAACTACATATTGTGCCTTCTTGAGAATGTCTAAATGTCTCCATTGAATGTAATAATCGTTACATGGTTCTTTTATCAGGACGTCATGATGAAAATGTAGATACTGTGTTTATTAGTGAAGGAGAAGATAATGGATATTCAGGAGGTGGAGATTGATACAGAATTCCTGGGCCGGTGAGTGATACTTATGATCGTTTACTAAAAAAGGCTAAAAGCTTGTGGTGAGGAACAGGTTGATTAGATATGATACCATTTAATACTAAATTCTTTATACAGGTGATATCAACACTGAGGGTACATCAATTCCTGAACAAACAGGGAGAAGGGGGTGGGAAGTCAACAGGAGTCCCAAGAGAATATCCACACAAATACCTGCACAGGTGTGTATGGTATGAATGTATATGCATGTGTAATGAATTGAAGTCATATGTGTATATATTATAATTTTTTATAAAACTTGGTATAACAAGTGCCACTGGCGGCATATTTGAAAAAATATGAATAGGATGGAGATGTTGAGAGGGGATATGCCATACAGAATGAGAAGATTAGGATCTCACAATTGTCATTAAATTACATATGTTATCTGCAGTACCATTGGGGACCAGATCTTTTCTTATTTATATTTAGTGTTGTTTAGCTGAATTTGAAAATGTCCCATATGGGGTGCAGGGAGACTTCCAGGACGGAGCTACAGCCCTATACACATCTATAAAAATTTAACAAATTAAGCTATTTTGGCCAACATTTGTATAAATTGTTCAGAGAGAAGGCATACCCAAGGATATAAGTGGAAATCTATATGTAATAAAGGGCTCAATCAGGCTATTAACTGGGCATTATAAGTGAATGAGGAGTGATCACAAGTCCATCTGTCCATATTCAGTCCACAAGCTGAGCTGCTCCTTTATATGTAACACATCTGTCTGGGCTGAATGCCCTCTATGAAGCATTGAAAAAACCTCTGTTTCTGATAAAATGTACAGTTAGAGAATCCTTTGATTTTAAGCCAAATATTTTCAGTATCTAGTGTGTCATTGTTGTCCTTTTCCAAAGCCCTAACATATGAAAGTGATTTGGAACTTGAAGCAGTTTGTAAATCGTCAAGAATCTGCCATGCCTATTCCACTGAACTTGTATTCTGTATGACTTGCAGTTGTTGAGATATCTTAACCAGCTCCAAGATGCCATTGTTTCTCCCCTCTCTTACTATAATATGACCTAATTGTTGTCCCCAGTTTTAAGTAGCAGGATATGGATCTGGTTCTTTATCCCATGTACTCGGGGCACAATATATCTTTTGACACTGGGTTTTATTGAAGATCTCAAAGTTGGGGCCCATTACGTAATTTTAGCAAGACTCCTGTCGCCTGGATATGCAGACTCTATTTCAATCATCACCTGTATGTGGCATGCTCATAAGGTTGAACCAGGATACTGAGATATGCCAACCAGTATCTTTTGTATATGTGAGGAAGCAAGGCCTTCTTCATCTGTAATACTAGTCAGTTGGTAATGATTTACCTTTGACCCTCTTGCCAAAAAAAAATACTTTTTTTTGCCTTAAGGTTTCTCCATTTTGCAGGATATAATCTTTTAATAAATGCCATGTACTTTCACTGCCCAGTAACTCATAGGCACTAAGAAGACGTTCAGCAATTAGCTTTTGGGTCTCATTTTGTATTTCAAGTTCGGCATGATGAAAATATAAATCCTGTACCAGTTACTAAGGAAGAAAGAACCTTGAGTGGGAAAAAGGACATTCAGAAAGTGGAAATAATTTCAGACCAGTGGGCAGGTGAGTGATGGGTATGACATTTATCTATTAGTGTAGTGGGACTGGTTGTATTGTTTTTTAATCCTTCAGTCGTGTCTGACTCTTGGTTCCAATATGGACCAAAGCACGCCAGGCACATCTGTCTGTTTTTCTGGTTGTGCTTATCCATGTGCTTATCCACTGGAGTGGGTTGCCAGTTTCTTCTCCAATAGACTTGTGATCTTTGACCTGCCCATCTTGGGTGACCCTACATTGTATAGCTTTACAGCTTTATTGAGGTATGCAAGCCCCTTCACCACAGTTAGCTAATCTCTATTATTCTAATTATGTAGTCACAATAAATTGTATTTTAATTTACTATTTTAATGTGAATAAAATAAACAAGGACATTGCACTGTGACAATGCCTGGAGAGATATTTCTTGTAATGGTTGGTCCTATATAGTTATGTAGATCCCTACCTCTGACGTTTGACCTAAATCTGTATGTCAACGTGGTACTATTTTAACAGTAATTAGAAATGTATGTTTAAAAAAAAAAAAAAAAAACATTTTAAAACTCTTTCTGAATTAATAGATCTTGATGATGAAAATGTACATACCATATCCGTGTTTAATTAGTGAGGACGGAGAGGATGAGAGTGAAGAAGAGGATTATTCAGCAGGTGGAGATATGTTCAGGATACCTGTCCAGGTGAGTATTATCGGTGTAAGTGAATTAACCCAATGGGTATCTCCAGTCCAGTGGATCTCAACTTTTTTTGACCTGATGTCTTTCTATTGCTCATGTCAACTATCTGTGAGATCCAGATCATTTTTTAACTGGGTAATACTACATGCAGCTCACAATTTTCATCTGAATTTTGTACCTCTCTGAATACTGAACATCTCAACTTCAGATTTGTTCATCAATAATATATCTATAACTAATGGTAGTGCAAGGTTATCCTCATCCTTCAACATCTCCGGGACCAGCATTTACGTCTGCTGACAATCCATAATTTTCTATAATGGATTTAAAAGATTATATTTTATACATTACATGTGATGGACCCTTGAGTTGTTATCCCAATTCTATGTATTGTAAAACTTGATAAGATAACATAAATAACCCTCCCTGACTTCTTTCTTACACTTCTTAGCAAGTTTCTTTAAGTTCACTAAGCTGAGCCAAACAAATTGGGTTATTATCTATTTTTTTGTTGCTTAGTGTTCATTTTCATAAATAAATAGGCAACAGTCAAGGAAAAAAAACAACAAAAAAAGAGCACATTGACATCTCTAATGACATTAGGTGGGGTATTGTCACAGTAATATGGAGAGAAAAGTCACAACTTCTCAACTTCTATGGCAGACAAACAATGTAGGTCATGTGACTGGATTGAGGTGGAGATGGACATAGCATACTACTCAGGTAGCATTAATTTTAAATCAATTTAAAATGTAGGTAACTTTATTGTTGACTTTATAACCACACATTGAACATTAAGTTCTCATTCGTCTTAGTAGGCATTGCTCAAACCATCGACT